>JAVSBS010008081.1:28497-56507 GCA_033124195.1 Coracias cyanogaster | reverse complement strand
TGCAGATTGCCGAACACCTGCCTGCTGATGGGAAGCAGTGCGTGAATTCCTTTTTGCTTGCGTGTGTGGCTTTTGCTTTACTGATTAAACTGTCTTTATCTCATCCCGCCAGTTTTCTCACTTTTACCCTTCCAAATCTCTCCCCTGGCGGGGATGAACAAGCATCCGTGCGGGGCTGAGCTGCTGGCTGGGGTCATACCAGGAGAAGGCAGGCAGAGGGAAATGAAGAGAATGCCAGCACAGCAGGAAGAGGTCCTGAGAGAAAGCATTCTTTGGGAGGATGTTAGGGACAGTCCTATTTAAAACCTTCTTCTCCTTGATTGCCGCTGCGTTCAGCGAGTACATAACTCGCACAGGATCCAAAGGGCCCACAAGATCCCACATCTCACGGCGCTACTCGGGTGTCTGCTTCCCACCTCTCAGCTTCCTCCCTGAGGAGTCCACATCATTTACTGGGGGGGAGCGGGGAGAAATACCGCGGACGACGGCAGTGTTAAAGCCTAGGGTGACAGAGACGAAGGGACCCCCGGGAGGCCCGGCCCGGGCGCTGCCGGCAGGAGGAGCCCCTCCACCGCGGATGGCGGCTGCCCGCCCGGCCTCCCTCGCCGGCGGGCGCGGTGAGGGCCCCGCGGCCCAGTCCCGGAGGGCGCTGCAGGCCCTCCTCTCCTTCCAAGGAGGGGGACAAACCCCGAGGAAGCCGCGGTCAGAGCCACGCGTGCGGTTTCCTGGGCCAAGAGCGTTAAAGGCTCTGCGTGGAGGCACGGCAGGGGGGATTTTAGCGTTCTGGGGGAAAGAGGAGGGATGGGAAGGGGCCTCCCTGGAGTTCAGAGTTTCTTGATGCCTTCTGTGTTGAATTTGAAGGCACCAGGATGGATTTCCCTCAAGTGATGCTGCTCCTGACTGGTGTTTTGAGTGTTCTGAGTACCTGCTTGCCTCAGGTCAGGTACAGAAAACCCTGCTAACAGCAGCTTGTTCTCCCTTCCTTGGGGACTCACGTTAAAGTTCCTACCATGTTTCTTTATTTTACTGTTATTCTGTAAGCTGTCCTTAATTTACACCTTCTTCATGAGCTTCTTCTCTTCCCCCCACTGCTTCTTATGTGCCACTGCTCCCATATGTTCTGTAAGTAGTTCCTACACTGGGTAGTGAACGTCCACCTTTGGAGCCATCTCTGAACTGCAGACATCCCCAGAGCCGTGGGCAACTTGCGCTTTAGAGGATGCAGGTCTCCATGAACAAATTCAGCTCTGCTTAGAGAGTTCACCAAGGCTCAGTGCACTCAGGTATCAGTACAAAACCCACATGGCATCGTTCTCTTCAGACGCAACGTGACATCAGGATATATAAAAATGAGAGAGAAGACCTCTGGCTCGCCTAGCGTGTACTCCTGAATTGTGGCTGTGCATTGCTTTTATGAGGATTGTGCTTGTTCCAGATGTAATATTTATAACAAGCTCCTCTCAATCTAGTTTTCTTTTTCTACAAATTTGCCTATACTGAAAAATGTGCTACATAGGATTATTCATCAAAGCGCCAAGCCTCCTTAAAATGCAAAGTCTCATATTGTGAATAAAGATCAACTGGAGTTTGACGAGGTGTTCTGTGAACCTTATTGGTTCATCTTGTTTCAAAATCTAATAATTTGCACTGGATTTCAGAAGAACTCAGCTTTTGCCAAAACTTTCTCCTTAATTTATATTTTTCTGATGTGTAAAGGACTGAACTATACCATTACACTTCCGAATCTTGTTTACTGCTTAACCACAGTTTAAAATAGCAGCATGACTCACTCACAGTATGTACAATTTTGTGGTGAAGCGCTACAATATTGACCATTTACATTTCAGATTTCTCTCTCATCAAATGTGGTTTTTTCCAGCCCTGAAGACAGGTTCTGTCTTCCCCTGTGGCCTCACACAATGGAATTACATCGTTTACTCTTCATACTCTAAGTATGTAAATCCAAAGTAAATATTTTCATCCAAAGCAGTTTGCTTTCTATACGGCAACGTATGAAATAACAACCTGGCCCCTCTATCACTATTTCAAAGGTGAACATTCTGAAATAACTACTTTGAGTCATCTTCTGAAGCCTGGCAGGAAATAAAGTTCACGAAGTTGTCCATCATTGCATTCCAGGTACACTTTAATACATTCCCTTCAGCCTTTGGCAGAGGAGAGGCAAATACTTACCTGCCCAACAATCTCAGGTACAGCAGATTGCTAGGTTCAGCCTACCAAATTGTGTCCCTCAGGTATTCCATTTTTGCAGTTTTCACCTTCCAGAGACCAATCCCTCACAAAACAGGGGCTGAGGAAGGGACTTTTCATTTCTGCCTTAGCTTAATATAGACAGTTGTGTGGGTTTCATAGCCATTTAGTCAAATCCATTTAAAATATTTTTCTTTAAACAGCTGTAGCAGCACATCCAAGCAATCCCCAAGCCATCCCCCACAGCTATGGCTCCAGGACAGCATCTAGGCAGCCAGTGGGAGTGGTTATTTCAGACCAGGGGCTTTCATGGACAGGTGAAAAAGAGCAAGGTTCAAGAAGATCAGATCTGACTAGGGCTGCCTAAGGAGTGGCCCTTGCAGAACCACTGAGCTGAAGAAAAGAGACCAGGACCACCTCAGCCAGCACAAAACCCATGAGCTCTGTGTGTGGTCAGGAGCCTGTAATCAACAGGAGAAAGGGTTTGAGAACAGCAGACTGTGAGCCATGAGCAGAATTGACAAAGTACCAAAACAGAGAAGAGGTTGCATGTCTGAGACAAGTTCACAGAGTCGGGTTCTGGTGAGCAAGTTTGGTTTTGCTCCAGTCACCTTTGCTCAAGTTGCAGGATCTCTCTAAGTCAGTGGGTTTTCCTTAATCGGTATTCCTCAACTTTTGTATATATATTTTTCTTTTCTTCAAATAGAGGGACAAAGGTCCAGCAACACCATTCCAAAATTGTTGGGTAGCTGTTCTAAAAACAGAGCTTGGCAACTAAACAAGCAAAGTGTTACTGTCTTTATTAATGGATTTTTAGCAAAACTGCAAACATCCACGTGAACTTACGGCTGCCCATGGGCGCAACCTCTAGCAGCTGTCAGGCTCCAGCTGCGCTGGGTGGCAGCCACTGCCACACAAGCACCCATGTCCTGGGCACCCCATAAAGTAGCAGTGTCTGACACAGCCCAGCCCTGTCACGTTATTTTCAGTTGTTTCAAGAGTGACAAGCAATTACATGTGTCAGTACAAGTCTGTACACATCGTTTTCACTTCACTTTCCTGAGGTACCTACAAATACAAAATCACTTGGCGGCTCCTCTGTTTCCCATGCTCCCTCCCAATCTGAACGCTCTTTGAACGTCCCAGTGGACTTCAACCATGTTTGACAAAGGGACTGAATTATTGAATTTCCTATAAACCAACACTTATTCGACCCAAAAAGCTCTATAAATTATTCTCCTTAAAGCAAGATAAAAACAGATTCTACCTCACTGATTACACAGTACTTCCAAATTCTGCAAGACACAGTCAAGGCAAGAGGCAGAATAGCCTCACACCAGCACATTTTTGCCTAGGAACCAAGTTAATAGCTCACAAAGTAGTTTAATATGTTATGATGTGCACAGTCACACTGCAAAACACATGAATGCACAGAGTAAACTACATCATTGCTTTCTAACTTTACCAGGAAAGCTTCCCTGTGGACAGCTTGGAGATCTCGTCTGAACGCTGACAGCAAGTTTATAGTCAGTGATGCCTGTGTGACTTAGAGAGGAAGGCCAAGCCCATGGCTGGAAGGAAGCTGTGAGGAAGCACGCTACAACAAAATGCTTCTTCATGGCCACATCTTCTGTCTCTCTGTTGGCTGAGAAGAGGAGTTGCTGGAAAGCCACAGGTTCAGCTGGAAATGAAGGGGGCAAAGGCGAGGGAGAATTTAATGCAGCTGAGAAAATCAAAGCGTTCAGTGCAGCTCAGGTCAGTAGCTTCAAGATTAGAGGTAGTGGCTTTTCCAGCTGCTCAGTACCTGCCTCCTGTCCTTCTTCCCCTGCAGTGCTGGCCAATGCTCAGTGAGATCACACAGTCTTCTGCACTGCATCACAGCTGACAGCAGATAGGTGTGGGTGCATAGAGGAGAAACCAAGTAGAAAACAGCAGAATGAGGAACTCATACTCTGTGAACAAAAAGCCACCCAGAATTTCCCCCCCAACTGGGACAATGGCTGTGGATTGCACAGTGTTTGTGGTCCTGTTTAGCCCTTTCTGCCAAATAAAGCCTGTAATTTCAACCTCTTTCAATAGCCAAGCTTTTGAGCAATGTGAAGCTCCTCCTCGTCTGTCACTTCCCACTCAAGTTTTCACACCCCTGTTCTTCACAGTGTGCATAGCACACAGGACATGCTGCCTTGCCGAAGGATCACATCAGTACTTCCCCTGTTGGGATAATGAGAAAAGGACATTTTCACTGCATTTTTCTCTCCTCAGAGCTCAGCCCCATATTGTAGCTCCCCGTTCCCTTTGTCATGTTCCCCCACAGTGCATGAGGCCACCTAATTTATCTGCATGCAAGCAAATCATTGCTGCAGGGTGATCGAACTGGCCTCTAGAAAGTCTCTTCCAAGATGAATCCTCCTAGCACACACCACACAGGGCTGTGCAGATGAGTCCAGCCTTACAGATGTGTAATGATTGAGGTAGAAATTACTTTTCCTCCTGCCGTACACCAGTGCTTCTCACCTCACACAGATGCATCTGAGCTCCTTCTCCGCAGCCCTGCAGAAGGTATAACTCTACCTTAAGTATTCCATAGTGGATGCTGATAAAATCTGACACTCTTAATGAGCAGGAAGCCCTTTGGAGTAGCCAGAGGATGGTATGCTTTTGCTTTTAATGGAAGGCTTCCCCTCTAGTGGGAAATACATTGAAATGCATTGAAATGTTATTTCATTTATTGTGTTGAAATGTTATTGCAATTTGCTTCCTAATAAAACCCAGTTAATCTGAATTGTTTTAAAGGCACTTCTAAATGGATTCCAGCTACAAACCGACAAAAGCAAAAATACCTGGAATACAAATTTTTATGCTGGGAGTCTTCATTGTCTTCAGAGTAAGAGGTGCACACCAGGAAGATAAACCATTTTGAAGGACTAGGCTGAATTTCCCCTACAAATTGTGTGCTTCCTGTGTCCTTTCAGAACAACTTTCCCATTTTACAACCTGCAGCAGGCAAATTATGCGGTGTTGATTTGTGCAGCTATCCATAGCAGATTGCCAAGTATGCTGTACTCCTAAATTTGATCATTTATAAATGTGGTTTACAGCCCACAAACTAGGCCTGGGAATATTTCTATGCACCAAGCCTTCAGAAGTTAAGTTCTCTATTCAACCAGAAACCAAAGTCTGTTAAATGAGAATAATTCAAGATTCTTGAATCCATTTCTCTACTACTTTCCTAAAATAATAACATGTAAATCTAGACAGTGTAGTCACCTGTCTTTTTTCTTCTTTTCCTTGAGTAGGAAAAATTACTCTTGGCAACTCAAGGTGTGTTGTCTATGTGTGCCACCCAACTACTCAAAAAATTAAGAATGTTCTACCTTTATAACATTTGTAGGCAAAGCTCACATTCAACCCTCCCTCTGATTCAGCAGGTGAGATGCAAGATGGGACATGTTCTTTATGTCCCCGTTATCTCTGAACTGCCAGATCCCAGAAGAAAGATTCCTGCGTAGAGCTTGACAAAGTAAAGGAGAGTGAGACATGGCAGCGCACATCTGAGAACTCTATATTTGGATAATTCCCATTTTGTTTTCTTTCCTCGAGTAAACTATCTGCTCCTCCAGGTAGCGATCCCTCACCATCACTACTATCATCTGTGAGCTGGGAAATCCTTCACACTAACATTAAATGTGTGCAACAGCACATCCTATCTTGTAATCCAAGGATTCACTGCAGCAGTAGGATAACGTGCAGCAGGCACATTTCCTCTATGACTACTTACCTTCCCATGTGCCCTTGTACAGTAGGTATGAGACTCTGCAAGGGAAACAAAACATTGGTGAGGAGGATGATCCACCTACACTGGAGGTGTCACCAAGGTTAAATCAGCCTATGCCCTGCCTCAAAACCACCTCCATTAAGAAAAAAAGAGGGGCTTGTCTTGTGGGGGAAACAAAAGGCCCAACACACCAACCAGACCCACTTCTTAGGGAAGTCTGCTGCCTCCCTGGGGCCCAGATTAAAGATGTTATAAGAAAACTTCCTACCTTGATATGACCCTTGGATTATTACTGATGACTGCTTTTTTATGTAGGCAGCAATAAAGTTAAAATCAGAAGTCAAGGGGTGAAAAGAGACTTCAGGAGAACGGGATAACTGCTTAAGTAACCAGAAGTACAAGCAGTGTTCTCCTTTATCCTTCCAGTTGCAAGGAAGGATGAAGGAAGAAACAAGAAGACCCAACAGATCAATAGCTGCCTCCATAACTGGTGTCACCAGCAGAATTTTGGGTTTTTTGATTATGGGTCAGTCTTCATGACACCAGACCTGCTGGTGACTAGACAGGGTACCCCTGTCAAAGGAAGAAAAGGATCTTTGCACAAGAATTAGCAGGGCTCTTTGAAAGAGCTGTGAAATCAATTTGAAGGGGGAAAGGAATAAAACGAGGCTCCCTAGTGATAAGCCACATGCCAATGTTTGAGAAACGGTGTGCTAGCGAGGTCCTTCAGACTGCTCCACCATGTGTTGGGTGCACTGGAGTACATCTTAAATGTCTCTCTAGTAATACACACAGCACCTTAGCCATCTCAGTGGGGGTAAGGGGTGGAAATCCATTCAGCAGCAAAGATGCGAAAGTTGCTGATGTGTTAGAAAATGGAAAAATTTATTTTCCAAAAGTTGGTTGTCAGACATTGGAACAGGCTGTCCAGGGAAGTGGTTGAGTCACCATCCCTGGAGGTATTGAGAAGATAGGACACTTAGGGACATGATTTAGTGGTGGGCTTGGCAGTGTTAACTGTTGAACTTTATAACCTTAAAAGATCTTTTCCAACCTAAATGATTCTATGATATCCTAACTGCCTTCTCACAAATACCAACTGATTGCAAAGGGGAAAGGTTTTTTCAGATACCAAACATAGAATCATCTCAGTGTCTGGGGATCACATGAGACTAAACCCCTTTATTTCCTATTTGACCTAAAGGATACAAAAGGACCATAGTGTGACTCCATTGAGGAAAGGAAAATCCTTTGATAGAAATCTGCTTAAGACAAAGGCAAGGAAAGGAAAGCATCTTAGGCTGCTGCTCCATTTTTTGAAGTGTCTTGGTGCTCTGGCCAGCCTAGAGGACATGCTTTTTTATTCCATAAGGACAGCAAAGTAACAATGGTCAGTGAGACAGCCAGCAGATACATGGAACCACGTCTGAACACTGAGGCAGAAATCCTTCTGAAGCTGGTGGGCAGGGCAGGATAGAATCACTTTGCTGAACCCACATTTTCAAATGCTTAGCTTTGCGTGCAAGGAAGTCACCATACTCCCTCTCTGCCATCAGGAAAGAGCCCCTTTCCAGCACAGGCAAACCAGTCCTGTATCTTAAATTCCCAGCAGAAGTCTCGAATGGTGAAGTAGATATTAACGAGAGAGTGCGGTGGATGGGGCATGCATTGCACCAGCCTTGTGTTTTCTCCCCTTAATCTCAGAGCAGAGACTTCTCGTGGGAGCTGGTAAGACCAGTCCTGTAAGCAGTGGATGTTTCTCTGAAATTCTGCCTGCCTTTAAGTAGGGCCCGAGGTTAAACGAGCAAGTGATCACAGACGAATTCCTTGCTTAGTTTCGCCTCACAATAAACCTGATCCTGTGTTACCTCTGCATTGTGTTGTGCTGAAAGAGCCCTTGTGATGCTGAATGTACAGACGCTATGGTAGGTCACGCGTGCCACCAGCAAGTGCTAAAACCCCCATGCAAATCCCCTACACATGGCTTAGGTCAAATGCTGTGTGAACACTTTCAACTGTAACGCTCTACTTTTGTTCAGCAGGACTAAAGGTTAATAGCCTATTTCCTGGAGCTTGAAAAACGGCTCCAAAGTATACAAAAAGCTAACTCCAGTCAGGTACAAAAGCATACGAAAGTACGAATATTAACAAATTCAGGGAAACTAAGTAGTTTCTGACAAAGCAGAAGGTAACACAGTCCCCTGCTGGAAAAATACTGCAAAAACAAGCTATTTCTGTACTGCTCAGCTATGTCTACAGCAAACACAGAGCTATGACAGGCAAGACATGTCTAACAAACACACTGGCTAAGAAAAAAAAAAAGTTTGGGGACTGTCACCAGGCCTACATGTAACATCAGATTGGACATTAGGAAAAGGTTTTTCACTGAGAAGGTGATTGGTCACTGAAACAGTCTCTGTGGGGCAGTGGTCACAGCCCCCAAGCCTGTCAAAAGTTCAAGAAGCATCTGGACAACACTTTGAGTCATGTGGTTTAGTTTTAGGTAGTCCTGTGAGGAGCAGGAAGCTGGACTTGATCCTTATGGGTCCTTTCCAACTCAAGATATTCTACCATTCCATGATAACCTGGGCGTCACATATGGCATGCCACATTCCTGGGCCTTGTGCATAGCAGTAGGTAAAAGCTTTCTCACTGTATCAGTCTCCAGTGCCTTTTAGATGTCGGTCTCAGACCATCCTCATGATCAGACTCACTGCTTATGCAGAGGAGAGTCAGAAGAATATGGTGGGTCACCCACAGGGCATTAGCACTGCCCTGATAACTGGAAAACCAGCAGATAGGCCTGCAGGTGTACACAGCCCAGCCAGGCAAAACAGGGATGGGACAGATTCGTGTCCTGCTCAAGACTCTTCTTGGAGCAAAAGCACAGAAGTAAGCTCTGCCATGCATGAAGGAGAGCCTGTGCATGTTCAACAGAGAAAGAGAACAGTGAGAATCTTCAGGAGCTAATGGAACCATCTGAGCAAATGTTGGACTGCTAAGATCTGCACTAGGTAAACAGCCACACAGTTGTAACTGTTCACAGTAACTCACTGAACTGTAGCTCTCATTCCTTCTAACACCACAAGAATTAGATTTGAGCCCAAGAGATGGCTTGAGGGCAACCACTCAAATTAATGAAAATCTCATGAGATTAATTCCAAATTCAGGCTCATCTCCCCTTCCAAGATGATATTTGATTCACATGAATTAAAGAGAAAGCTCAAGTGCAGAGCACACCAGGTGAAATATGGCAAGCCTAACATCCCTTTTCCAGATTATGAAGCATGACTTGCAGAACAATTTCATCTCAAAGTTCATCTCACCATTTCTCCAAAGTGCAAACTCTGCATTTCTGGGACCCCTCAGCATCAGCACTGCTGGACTTGTGCTATACGTACAGATCCACATACATTTTACCCACACCTTCCCCGACTATTTTAGGCCTCTCACTCCTTAATCAACAAGTCATTACTTGCGTGGAGAAGACCATAGTGAAGCACGTTGTCCCCCTGCAGCCCTTGGAAGCCCATGCCATAGTAGATATCCACACTGTAGCCTGGGGAGAACCGCATGCTGGAGCAGGCGTCCTGAAAGAAGCTGCAGTCCACAGAGTCCACACTGGGGCAGGCTCCCAGCAGAAGCAGTAGCCCAGGGGGAACCCACATTGAAGCAGATTTATCCTTGAAGGACTGTGGGCCATAGAGAGAATCCACACTGAAGCAGGGAAAAGCATGTAGGAGGAGGAGCAGGAAAGAGGCACTGTTATGGACAGACCACGACGCCATTCCCCACGCCTCTGCACTGCTCGATGCGGGGAGAGGGGAAGATCAGGACATTGAAAATGAAGGGGTGAAGTTCAGCCTGGGAAGAAGAAGTAGGGTAGGGAAAAGGTGGCTTAGTTTTTCTCTCTGTTCCTCACGTCCCAACTCTGTTTTTAAATGGCAAGAAATTACTTTCTTTTATCTCAACCCACAAGCTTTTCCATCTTATTCCGTCTCTTATCTACTGCTGAGGAAGAGGAGGAGTAAGAGAGCAGCTGGGTGGGGGCGTGGCAGCCAGCCACAGTCAACCCACCACAATAAAAAACACTGCAAAAGAAAATCCCCAAAACACTTCAGGGGACAAGTAAATGATGATTTCAAATTACAGGAAATACTTGTCTTTACAGTGATAAACCAAGAGGAAAGTTGGAAAACGTGAGATTTCTTCTGACAGAAGTTATAAAATGCTGTACCTAAAACTCCTCTGTTCTTTTCCACTATACCTCCCGGCTAAACTAAGCTGGAATACAAGTATTATTTCACACATCTAAGCTCAGTTATTAACCCCTTCAAATGCCTTGTTGAAAGACTGAAACCATCCTTCCAAACAAAGGACTCCCTATGCTTTCCTTTACCCATCCCATCATCCTGCAAAAAGCAATAGTGATGATGTCCCTACCATGGCAATCACCCCACTCCCCAATTTCAGGTAGCACCAAACAAAGTCCCTATGATACACTTATCACAAGTTTCAGGTCTATTCAGATAAACCATGCCTGCAGACAAGTATTTTACGTATGCAGCAATTCAATTTTCTACGGTTTCTTGCTTTCTTCCCTTTCATTACCTCCTCTTTGATCTCCTCCATCTCTTACTACACTACCCTAGCAGGTCAGGTTGCCAAAGAAAGTAAAAATTCCTCAGTGCAAGACAGTTAAGATCATAATTCTCACCACTCTTAACAGCCCTTGCTTTGTTTTTTTTCCAGGCATCAATTTGCTATTATAAAAGACCACAAAAAAGCCCTTTCAAGATAGTATATCGACAATTACATAGCAGAGGTTATTTATATTTAAAAAAAGGTCATTTTCCTTCTTAAACTCATAGCCCATACAGTAGACAAAATGTAACACTTCATGGGTAGGGGAAAAAATCATGGTTTAATTACAACAATGTAGCATAAACACTTTAGTAGTCGATACCAGGATATTATTGTGACGTCTAAACTAAACTTGAGTTCTCCACAGATACCGTAAACAGACACTCTAAATTCCCTACACGATTTGCATTAACAAGGTTTATGCAAAGGCAGTCAGTTGTTCAATCTTTAACATGTCGTGACATGGTGAGACAAACACGCACACATCAGTAAGTACAGAGAAATGTTATGCTACATTTTGGACAGTTCAGAACTGAAAGTGCTTCACACCTATAGGATAAGAAATGGCTTCATCTCCTCATCCCTAAATGATGAGAGCAAAGAAATAACCCTTTAATAGGTTAAATAAACAGTGCCCCATTTATCCATGCTTATACAAAGTTTCCAACAATTCAGAAGGTCCATGGTGAAATTTACAGTCTATATACAGTATAACAAATAGTTGAAAGAAAAAAAAAGTTCAGATACTCCTTGGTTCCCAACGGCCCAAAGTTCGCTCTCTGCACTAGAGAGACAAAAGCTACCTATAGTATTAGATGGGGTTTTTTTCTTTTTGTAAAAATTAGTCACCCCAATCCACCTTGAATAAAATCAGTCCCTCAGCCCTGGTCATATTTAACAACTGCTTAATCCTGGTGTTTAAGGCATATTCATTAGATGTCAGTATAGGGGTACTGTCAGAAATGATAATAATCACAGGTACTAAGAGTCAGCAAATTTACATAGCAATGCCACTCTGTACAGTATAAAGGAAAGCAAATTGTTATGATGGAAGTTGTTCCTGAGTTAAGATTTGCTAAATACTGCTAAGATTAATGTTTTCCTTTTATGCTTCTTCCTCTGGAATGTCCTTTCACATATGCCCAACTAAAAATTAAAATGCACTCTGAAAAAAGCCTGAATGTCAAAAAGTAAAAATGTTAGCAAAATTCTAATTAGATCAGCATTCTGAAACCTAAACTTTGCCAAGATGCTATGAATTTGCATGGTTTAGGATCACTTAGCTTTTAGCAAGAGTATTTTCTAAACAGGAAGATCATTACAAATGTCAGTCCACATTTTTGTGCAACTGCAAACAACAGGAAAAGATTTTGGTATCATAAATTTAAAGTTCTGTGAATAAATGTAACTGATACTGTGGACACTTCATTTTCTAATCCTGTCTCCTCCCATAGAATTAAAGGAAGACATTCTTAAATTGTAGGAACACAAATTAAAATATATTCAGCTTTTTAAATCAGACAACTAATTGTCTATTCAGACTCTCAAGTATGCATTCCCACAGAACCGTTTCTCAAGTTTGTAATCACTGACATTCTTTCCCATTAAAAAAAAAAAGCTGTTCTTGGCTAAGAAAAATGGACAGCTTTAAAAACAGATTTTTCACTAGATTCAAAGTGTGCATGATAATTCTTACTACCTTGATCATCCTGGCTCCAACTCATAAAGATCCCACGTTCACATGAACATTTGCTCAAGTTGTAGCACTGAGTTTAACAGGAATTAAAGGGCACTAGAAAATCAGGATGACAAAAGAATGCGACTCAGGTCTGTGCCATACCTGCTCTTCTGACCGTGAGCTGGAGGAAAAACCCCTTAGAAAACTGCACTGTCTGGAGTTTAATCCAAAGCTTGCTGAAATCAATGAAACACCTACAATGGGCTTTAATGGGATTAGTATTTTAAGTGCTCCAATCAAAGCTCACCATTTGCAGTGATGTAGCATCTTCTATTTTAAATACAAGAAAAGATTGCAGTAATTGCACCTATCAGATGAGGAAATAAATGCTCATTTAAGTATTTCCACATCTGTCAGCAGTGCAAATTATGAATTACAGTATGATTAAAAAAAAAAAAATTCTTATTTCCAGATTTGTTTCCATTTAGATCCTGGTAGGATAGAAACCAGTATCATGCTGAGAAAACAGGAGGGAAAGGAATAACTGCTTCCACAGTCTGGGAATTCCAAATGGAGAGCATACATAGTGGTACAAAAACAAAGCTCTGAATGAAGTCTGGCCTAGCCCATGTGTCTTAGGCACAGAGATTAGCTAAAATTTAATTGCTGTGACCTTAAAATATAAATAGCAACAATTTATTCACAAAATTCTGGATTAGATTGACTTTTTTGCTTTAACAAACTGTATGATCTATTAAATTATCACCCAGCTGCATGTTTAAGCACAATAATAGAAAATGTAGTACATAAACACCTAAAAATCACAGTCATAAAAAGCAGGCAAGTACATCAGTCTTTTGGTGGCCAAAGCACAACAGATTAGTTTGCCAAACAAGTGTATGTGAAAGTAAATCATGGGCATTAGTTTTGTTAAAAATTGTTTCTATTGTCAATATACAACTTTCTGTATTTTAATACTGTTCTTAAAGAATTGTAAACTGTTTCAAAATGTATGCACAGACATAAATAACAGTGAAGGATTTAAATACAGTGGTCAATAGGAAAAATAGGGTTTTAAATTCACATGTGTGATGAGTGGGTAGTTTGGAACAAATCCATAATTATCCACAAAGAGCTCTGACCATTCTTAGGTGAGACAGTACTGCCGTCATTTCTAACACTTGTGACCATTATAATAACAAAAGAAAAAAATAACATATCAGCCCTGATACATCAATCACATATGCATTCAAAATTACAGATATTTACAAGAAAAATATATATTTAATTAAAAAGCCACTGAAAAACATGGACTTTTAGTCAGTTGCTGCACTTTCTGCAAAATGAGGTAATTTAGATGCAAACAAATTAAGTTTAGTAGAGTTCAGGATCCACGGTCTCCACACTTAAAGTACAGATTGCTTCAGTAAATGGCTTGACTGTTTCTGTATGTTCAGAGCAAGAAATCACTAGATCCAGTTAAATCCTGTTTTGTAGTGCTCTTGATGCAACACTGACTAATGTCAGAAGGCTTCCCAGCTCAGTTTTACAACTGGTCTTTCAATAGAAAGAAAAAGGGAAAGAAAAAAAAAAAAAAAAAGAAGACGAATAGTTATAAGTTGGTTTCATCCCAAGATGGATCATTCATGTTCTTTAGAACTTTTCTAACAAGCTTCTCCAAGTCCTTGCGAGCTCTTTGTTCTTCTTCTAATGATTTCTTCATCTTTTTATTATCCTGTTTAACAAAGACAGAAGAATTACTAGTTTGTTTTTTGGTTTTTTTAAACAGATCTTTTCTCACCACATATACATTGTAAATGACAATCTTCTCAGTAATGCTGCTATTGGCTGTTCAGAAGCAAAGCCTTCTATTAAAACATCACAATTTACACCGTTAATTCACACAGTGCAACAAAAACCACCAAATGGAAACGGAGCTATTTCCTATTTATACTAAGAGGTACTTTATAATGCAAGTGCTAGTAACAGATGGTCAGTACTCTTGAATTCTGCTCAAATCTGATCAGTGAAGAGTAGAATATATTTGTTGTTAACAGAGAAGGAAAATAGAGGGGATATTTATTCTACTTATTGCTCTAAGAGCCTCCTGTGATTACAACTAGTTTCACAATCTCAAGAGAAGCTTCTTAAAACTTAATGCAAATTAACTTGCTTCATTAGGAAAGTAATTAGTTGAAAGGAGTATCTTGAAAACCATTATGTTCTCTGGAAAGTGTTCTGACACTAAATTTTAAACCAGAGAGAAGACTACCGACAGTTTAAGAGAGTCTGAATTTCAAGGAAACCACTACTCTGCTGGTATGTTAACGAGTGAGCCAGTTCTCAGTATTTAGTGCCATCAGGTAATATTGAAATATCACGAACAACTGGACTGTAAGGATGTCACCGACCAAACCACAAGAATGCTTACATCGTTTAATCCTGTACAGGCCGAGGTGATGCTGGCAACAGCAGTGAAGCAACCAGAAAATAAGACCCCAAGACAACAAGTCTACAGGTATTTTAATGAACGCAGGTCTGCGATCCAGATCCCACTGGACTCCCATCAGCTGCCATTTACAGACAGTTCTAGAAACAGGATGGGATCAACAGATGCTGCCTCATTAACTCCATTCCCTCCTCAAGACTGTTTAGAAACTCAGAAACTTCATTCTTGTAAGTACACACTTAATTTCCTTTAATGTAGTTATTTATTTACTGCCAGTTCAAGACTGTACTAGTCAAGTGTGGTGCCTGTGGAGCAACAGCTATGAATAATCTATGGCGGTTGCTATGGGAGCTTCATGTGGTAACTCTCTGCTGTCTACACCAACCAGTGCATTAGGTACTCCCAGAGAGCCTTTATCCATAAAGCCCTTGGTCACTTGGGACCTTCCCAGCTCAGAGACTATTTCTGCCAGTTCTCCAGTTGGCAACAGTGCAGCAGCAGACCAATAAATGCTTCCAAGCTGAGATTCAAGCTACACAAGAAAATGAACTCAGGCTTTAATAGTCTTGGCTTTGGAAGATGTGAGACTGAAGAGACCATCTATTTGGAAAGGCACCAGAAAATAGACCTGTTACTTGAAGTTCTGGAGAAGGTGACTCTTTGTTTAGGGTCACACAGAGATCTGCGGGGCCTCAGTGAGGCAGCACATTTATCCTTTGTACAAAAGCAGCCAGGCCACAGGAATATTAGTGGTTTATTATTGCTGCTTATATTACATGAATTGTATTTTTAAAGACTGTCAAATTTGCATCAAACTTGGAATACACATTTTGTATGTTGAAACCAGCCAAATTTACATATTTAAGACATCAACTGTCCTATTTCAAGGAATATACACACCATCCTTAGAAATACTGGGCATGCTTACAGAATTTGGATTCACATTTATAGAACAAAACCTAGAGTAACTTTAATGTAAAATGCTTTTGTATTAACACAGATTATTTTATCCAGCTCCCAGAGTCAGAACTGTTATTGTCACTTGGCAAATTCACTCACTGGAGGGTGAGAATAATCCAATACTTTTTTGCCTGTGCATTAAGCACTGACTACATGCTGCAGCATTAACATGGTTTAAAGAGGCTCTGACATGACAAGGAAAAAGTATTTTTAAATACCTAATTTTGCATACTTAAAACATCAGCTGCAACTTCCATACTAGCAACTCAGGTGAGATCTTACAAAATTTCCCCATGTGACAAAGCAGCACCTTAAGCTAACCTGAAGCCCTCATTAAAAAAAGACCACGTGATAGACAATGAAAAAGACTCTTGTCTCTGGAAATGGGAGGTTTCAAGAACTGATTTTTAAGAGGTGCTCAGGTAACCGAAAGACCATTAATAAAGGCCTAAGTAGATCCAGATATTTATACTACTAAAATTATACCTTCCAGAGCAAATACTATTTCACTGTCCCCGTAAGCTTATTTTGCTGGTGACACAGCAGAACTGGATTTGCTTAATGCTTTCAGCATTTCACAAGCTGTAACATCCGAAAATAAATGAAACACAGCTTAGTAAGTCACCTCTGAGAGAGGATCCTTATTCTCAAAGTTTGATGCTCCAAGGACTGATGACAACCGCAAAAGATTTTTTTGTCAAATTGGTATGCTTTACTTTCAAAAGTGAATACAGTCCAAAATTCCAAGTTAATTCCTGTCAAGATGAATCAACTTACAAACCAAATTTATTTTTACTACAAGCCTTCCATCTTTCCATTCTCCATGTTGCTATAAATGTAGCAAGTTACCAACCTGTCTCAACTCCTGTACTTCATCCTTTAATGCATATACTGTGTCAACAAGGCTTCTAAAATGAAAAAAGAAGATGATCCGTTAAAACGCTTTTCAGAAACAGATGTCTAAATCTATTATCAGACAAAACCGTTAAATGAAATGCATTTTTTAAAAAACCAAAACCGACAGCTAACAGTTAATTTCAAACTTGTGTTAGAAAAAAAGGTCTCTTATGCTGATTTATATTCAGGAAGACCAGGACTTGTTACCAGCTTCTGTAACAAGATACACCTCTCAGGCCCATATGGACCTATACTGGTCTCTGTATTACAGCTTTCTGTAACAGAACAGTATCTCATTTCCAACATACGCCTTACAAAAAAAAAAAAAACAACAACAAAATGACACCGCGCACTCACTAGAAAGATTACATCAATTTAATACTGAAATCCCACAGCACTTGGTAAAACTATTTAAAAGTGAAATATATCCCTTCTTGGCATGGAAGGAATAAGATGTATAGCATATACAAAGAAAGCAGACTACGAGGATTTTAATGAAGGGCAACTGCACAAAGAACTGGCAGCATACTCTACAAACAGCTCTGTTCCCTACTACAACTATACCATGCACACAGTGCTATAATGAGAAGTGGGAGGAGGAAGAGTGCAAAGTTTACTGGTTTAACCCATCATTCATTAAAATGTTCTCTTACTTCTCTTCTATAACAGTCTGACCATTACTTTTAGTTTCTTCTACAATAATTTTTTCTTCTTCTGGAAGCAGGACTTGAGGAGCTGATTCTTTACGGGAACCTGTTATAAAAATAAATTACAAAATGAGCAATTCACAAATATTGCCTGGGCATTTTAAAGATTATTATTTAATTCACTGCATGATACACCTACATGGCCAAGGCGTATCACTTTCCACTTCCCCTTTCCCTCCACACACTCAAGTTGCCAACACATATTTACATTTTAAATCACAGTCTTACAACAACTGTCAGAAAGTTGTCTGGCATTGCTATCCTGCTGCTGATGTAATTCCCGTGTCATCGATGGGGATGCTACACCGTTCAACAAACAGTGCACTGCTCAGCTACCAGTAAATGCGATACAAATTCACCACAGACTCAAAGATAGATGTGTTTAAGTAACAGCAATTTAAGCCTCAAGGACAGATTCTGATCTCGCACTGATACAAATCCAAGAAATAATTCCAATCTAAACCAATTACTCTCTATCAGTAAGGAGCAGAACAGTGGTATCAAGTGATACAGCAATAGAATAAAAAGAGATTAAAACCCCTTTCCGTTGAAGCACTATAAACAACACAATTGTCTGTGTCTGTGTGCACACATACATACACTTGCAGATAACCTTTTAGTCCTAAAATAAATTAATATCAAATGAAATACATACTTTGTATTTAGTAAATTTTTTTAAAGCACTTAATGGTTTGACAAAAAACCCTCAAAAAACTCTTCAACATCTTCCAAACATTTTCCACAGTCATTACAATTTATAACATCAAGATAATACATAGATTCTTTAAAAAGTAGCTCTGAATAGAAAAATCTCCAGCACAGAGAGCTGCGTCCATTAATATATAAAGTATGTATTCCACAAAAATTAATTAGGCTGCAACAAATTACAAGCATTTTTTAAAATAAGGCCTATAAATAAATTGTTGTCTAAGCATTTGTTCAGAATTCAAACACAGCAGATAAGGCATTAAAATTCTTGTGTATTTTAACAGAGGTTCAGTTTTAACAAACAAGATACACTTGCCTACCCATCCTCTGTAATGAACTTTCATTGACCAGGAATGCCTTAACTCCAGTACGAGTTGAACTGGTAAGTTCAAACTACTACTACAGGCTGCGTGCCTGTCAGGAGAAATTAGTTAGCTATTGCTGAACAGCTGCTTAGTGGTAACAGTGCTTTTCTTTTATGGTTCATGATAAAATACATGATCTAACTACACAAAAAAGGGAAGAAATCAAGCTCATCAAAAAATACTAAGTTTCCCAACAGCTGCCACCTTGAGTTCTGAACAATGACCTTATAGGGACTGTAGTTTAGCAGTACATGTTAAGCTATTTATGCTATTTTAGCAAACAATGACAGACATCCTTTAACAAAGAAAACAGCTTCCCTAAGATGATAGTAAAGATCTAATATATCAGTATGTGGTGGTCAAAATTTTATGGAATAAAGATAACTGCAGCTTTGAGAACAGAATCTTATCCTTGAAAGCGGCAAGTTCTTCATCTTATGGAGTGAAGAAATCTTTTGAGGCTTAATACCCTTCCACTCCCACTTCTTTTCCAGGGAATGAACAGCCTATAAAAAAAGCACATCCAAACTCTGTATGGAGCTCATGGACACCTCCCTGTTTGTGCTGTCAGTCTCCGACTGTAAGAAGTTGTCTTATTTCAGTTAATTGGTTACTGCTCTGCTTTATTAGCTCAGGAGGTAGCACAGAACACCAAGCTAAATGTCATTTTAGGAATTAAGTTGGCAGCAGCTGCTTCCAGATCACTACATTTTGGATCTCTGTACCAGTGTGGAACACCTCAGCCCAGCACACGCCAAGGGAGACACTGACCAAAGGGAGAGAACTGCCACACGTTTCTCACCTCTGACTCCCTTCAATCAAATGGAGCAGCGCATCGTATTTAATGTCTGTGTAGAGCTGCACCCAATTGTCTTTGCCTGGTCAGAGTAACGTGGGTCCTTGCAAAGCAGAAATAGCATGGAGTAGACAGCTTTAAATAAAAAAATGTCCCAGCTGTACAGTTACATACACACATGCATGTAAAACACACGTCTACACCAACGTATCATACTGTATGTAAGAGCATAGCACATTAAACAATACTCCTAAGACACAGAGCGCGGTTTCATTATAAACAATGTTCAGCAACATTGTACACACTAGGAGACCACACAGTACACGCAGACACTTACACAATGCAAAACTGTTGCTGTGAACACTGACCTTCCTGTGCCACAAAACATTAACTACCATGGAATTTAGAACATGGCAAGTTTCACTCTCGCCTTCATTACTCCGATACTGTTGGTCACGCAACTTTTTAATTTCTGTCTCAGAATCCTTGCTACTGTTACCTTTTGTACTTATGTGCAAAAAGACAACACACTTTCTCCTTCATCTTGGTTTGCTTTTTGTGAGTTTTGGTGGGGGTTTGATTGTTATGTTTTGGGTTGGTTTTTTTTTGCCCCTAAATCCCACAAGCACTTGTTAAGTATCTGAAGTACACACAGCACATCTAGCCTGCAACACAGGACCCTGTCATCAAATGAGTATGTGTAGCAGTAACATCAGACTTGATGTGTCAAGCTCTTAAGGCAAAACTAAGGTACTTCACTGTCCTGCTTTTCTGCACCATTTATGCCAAAAGCTTTTCTTTCTTTTTCCTCCTTTAAGATGGATTTTCTGGCAATTGTATGCCTATAAGGAACTTCAAGTAGAGTCACCTCATTACTGGTGCTCAGAAATATTCCCCTAAATTGCACCTTGTGCCTCCAGCAAGTTCCTTATGTCTATTCTCTATGTCACCATTTCTCTCCAGAAAGGTTTACAAGCTACAGCTTTAGGACACAAATAGAAGGTTGTGTTACAGCACAGTGGGTATTTCACACAGAGTTGTACTAAAAGGTGGTCTAGAAAGTTCCTGCAACTTAGATAATCCCTAAGCACCTCTGAAACATATTTCATATTTCCATGAAGTAGGGCATAAGAATAAAAAATTATGTCAGTTTGCCATATCTGCCATTCCTCAATCATAAGCATCCAGGTTTCATGCTGAATTACGAGAGACTTCTTCATCTTGTTCCAAGTCAAACAGGCCAAAAAATGTTTAAATTGACTTCCAAAGACCTCCAACAACCTCTAACCCTAAATCACCTTGAGACAACACCCAAAGGTACTACTTTTTTTTTTTAAAAAAGAAACAAAAAAAGGGAGAGAGACCATCTCCCCCACACTCCAAACTTCACAAATCAGTTAAATTTTGTTTTCTTTTCCTTTTTTGTGGGGTGTTGGGGAAAATAAGGTGGATGGAAGAAGAAAAGATGTTTGGCAAAACCAGACAATTATTTCAAGATTAGTAAACAAATGGTAAGACTAAGTTGACAAAACTTTTCAGTGGGGATCTCCTAAATCCAGGGTCTTCTAAGAATGGCCCCACTGTTTACAATTCAGTTGCATATTTAAGGCAAAACAACAGACCACTATAATTGAGTAAGCTTCCCTCAAAAAAAAAAACAAACCCAAAACCAAAAAAACCTATTCAATATTAGTATCTCCCAGCCCTAGACTGGAGAATAAAGAATTACAACGCTTTTTTCCAGTACCATACACTGTATTATAGGCTTAGCAAATTCAGTCTCCAAAGTAAAACAAATAACACAGCCCACCTGACATTCAGACCAGGGCTAGAAACCTTAGCAAAACCTGCTATATAACGTGGTGCAGCACCCGGGATACAAGAACAGGCCTGTGGGAACAGCTCCCTGCTTTTAGTTTTCAGTGTCTGATCCCTTTTCCAGCCTAATCAATCAGCCAATCCAGCAAGCAGTTCTGAGCATTTCTGGAAAGAAAGGAAATAAAACTGTTTGGATATTTATGCAGCTGAAAGACTTCAGACCGAAGTTCATTTTATACCTGTCTGAAATCAGCAGAACATCACAGCTAGTCCTGGTCTTAACATCAAAATGGGGATAAACTAGAGCACAGACTAAATGCCACAGAGGTTCTCAGTGACATCTGTTTGCAAGCCCAGCCTTTTATTCACTCTCCTCCAAAGGGAGCATAGTATCTTAAAAAAGAATTGATAATGTATCATGCTGGTTCCTGACAGAAGCCAGGCTTCAGAAGGAAAGCAGTTTGGTAATGAATCTGGTTCTTTGTTCTGAATCATTTAGCAGGTACATGTGAAGACAGTCCAGAAGTTTTGCAGAGATCTTAACACATCAGGCAAGAGGGAGGGAAGAGAAGACAGGGGATGAAAGCCAGATACGTTTTCACTTTAACTCAACATTAAGTCTCTGCTTATGTTCAAAGACCTTCTCTGTACAGGAATCATCTAAGCCAGCAGTAAAATGGAGGTAAGTATTCACATCACCTACTTAAAGTAGCTAACCTTAGGGCCTTAGGTTAAAAGCCAGCTCTCCTCGGTCAGTCAAGAACAGGGTTCCTTCCTCCAGCGGTCCTTTTGGAGAAGGCTCAACTCAGGCACTTTCACAGTGATACTCTACAAAGAGTTTGCCTTCTTCCAGCAATTATGAGGGCCCTAATTTAAGCTATGGAAGTCAGACATGGGCTGATGGTGGTTAATTTAAGAAATGCATGGCATAATTTGAGGCCATCAGCCATGATTCCCTTGCACAGCTTTTAAGTATTGCTGGTTTCTTCACTTTTTCATACCTTCCTTTGTCGTGATTAGGAAAGGTAAGGAAGGGGACAAGGCACAATAATAATCTAAAATTAGAAACAGTACTTGTAAACATACAATTCTGTTTTTCACCAACTTTACCAGACTCTCTTCACAAGCTAAGAAGCTCTTAGAAATTATTTACTTGAGCTTCAGAGACAGAAGTCTGACTTGCCTGTGAAAAACAAGTATTTGCATACACAAGTATTTAGATCTACCATCAGCCAGTGGTACATACAGTTGTGTAAATTTCCTGGAGAAGCAAGTGTTAGTCAAAAAGTAAGAATTACTTGTCATTGAAAACATTCAGTGTTTCATTGCATTACTTATATTAAACATGTTAAAGTGGATGACCAGACCTACTAAATTAACCTTCTCTTTCTCTGTGAATGTTTGATGAGGTCCTAATATGAAGAATCCTAAAAATGGTGCTCCCAGATTCTGCATGCATTTAGATAAAGTTTTGGGGAAAAGAAGTAAAATCCTTCATGCTTCAGATCTGCCAGAGTCAAAAGGGAGCCCTTTCATGTCTTTGTACAGATAGTAACAAATCAGAATCCAAGCATCAAGCCAAACTTAGGCTCACTGTAGAAAATACACATTTTGTTTGCAAATTTTTGGGAGTAACAAAAAGGGTTTTGGCATGAAGTTGTTTGGTTTTTTTAACTAACAGTGATGCACAAATAGGAAAAAAACCCACATGACTCTGTTGACAGATCTATGCAGTTTACAGCAAAATGTTTTGACAAGTAGAATGAAAATAATTGAAGTGGACTGAAAGACATACAACTCCATATGTAAGCGTTAGTCATCTAAGAACAGAATGAAGAGTTTGAACGACAGATAACACCATCTGAAGAAGTGGGATATTTTCAAGACAACATTTGGAAGGAGCTATCCCACTTAACTTCCTGTATTTCACTAATCGGTACAAAAACTTCCAACCAGAAACTAGAGTTGCTACAATCATAGCAAAAAAATGTTATGATGTTTTAACAGAAGTAGGCAATCACTTCATTCTGATGTAAACATTTTCATTGGTATATTAGGTTATAGTTTTATTTGAATTCACTCCAATATGAGCATCTTAAGTAGAAACACTAAAGATATCCCTTGTTTTAAGGAGAAAAATGTTGTAATATTAAATCTTGAAATATGTAGGGTTATAGAAATCAGTATCATACAAATGTCTGTCTGGTAACAGGACCTGCAGAATTAAGTTTTAGATTGTTTCAATAACTCAGCCTGTGCTTTTACTGAGAATACACCAATCCAAAAAGTGAAGAAGAAAAAAAAAAAAAAAAAAAAAATCAATGAAGGAGCAAGGGAGGCAACAGAAGAACATTCTATAGATAGCAACATCTCTGAATAGTTATTAAAAAAAAAAAAGGATACAGAAGGATACATACTTCACATTACATGGAGTTTCCTGTAGTTGTCAATGACATTAAACAAAGATTACACACATGTCAAAAAAGCTTTCACTTTAGCATTTGATTCTTCCAGGAAGAAGGGAGGGAGAGAAAGGAAGCATGGGGAGAAGAGGAAGTTAAGTGTTAAGTTATAAGTTATGCTGTCCTTTCCCCCTGTGTAATAATTAAATATTAAAGTCACAGTCTAGCAAATGCAAAATTTATTTCAACTGTACATAACAGATGTCCTTTTCATATAAAACAAAACACTTAATTGATATATGCAACCACAAACAATATGCATACTGTACAGTACAATGCAACATTCAGATATACATCCATTTTGTATTTTCAAAAGGCAGTCACCTACTAAAGATGGCTTCTCCCATTCACAAATGAAGTGCACAATATATTTTTTCTTCTATGTTTACGTCACTATATACACATTACTGTGTTTTGGCAAGATTATGCAAAACACCCAATTAATGTTGATTGGTTTCAATTTATGGCAAATACTAATTTATGGAAACACTGCATAAGCCAGGTGAAGAGGGGCTGACAATGGCTTGAACCTACCTTCCAATTCAGATTCTCCATCCTTCCAGTGTATTTGTAACTATACATGTCATTTACAGAATTGCATAAACATAAGGTACTATTATTACCATGACTAAAGTTCCACAAAAATAGAAACACTGAACCTTTGGACTGAATACCACCATTTCCACACTTGCCTTTCAGTTGTTTGGGGTTTTTTTTAAGCATTTTGCATTAATACTCCTGATGAGTCCACAATAGCTTACGGCCTGTAACACTGAGGACACGGAATGATTTTAGATGTGTGGTGATGTTAATATGAGAATACAGAATGAGGGATCCTAATTATGGGAATAGTTAACAACTTGACTGTTACAATAATTAATGGTGGTAAACTGTCAAAGCTTTGGTGCATAGAAAGTCAAGAAAATCTTCGGATCTGGGTAACAAAACATTCTGTGTGATAAGGAAAGTTCAAGTGTAACAACTGTATTACAAACTCATATTTACACTATATAACATGGAAACAGACATAAAAGAATTATAATTTACCCAATGCAGAAAACATTATTCAATTAGAACACCACAGCTTAAGAAACAGGAAAAAGAAACAATCCATACTTTCCATATATGTTAAAAACAAAAAAACTGACTGAAAGGAAGAGGGGAGTGAAGTGGGTTACAAATGTGCTGTGGAATGGTATGGAGCACATGGACTTATCTCAGTTCCCTAAGCAACACTCCTCTGCTTTGAAAGAAGTTCAACATACACAACTTCCTGGTCATTACATTAACATATGTCTAGCAGTAAAACGTACCCCTGAAAAGCCTCCTTGGTAAATACTGCTGCTAACGTTAGTCACATTTTTGAATGCCAACAACAGTGAGACAGGATAAAGCAGGTGATCAAACAAGACTGAATGCAAATCAGGAGATGTAAATGTTTTGAAATAGCTTCTCCATGCTGACCACCTTCTGGAATCATGCACCTCTGGCAAACACTAACTTTCTGATCATGTAACCTGCAGAACAGCATTGATTATCTTTTAAACAGTGTGATCAAGTTCCCAGGCAGCGGTTCATTGCATCATGATTATTCTGAACTTGTTCACAGAGTGTTACCTGGACGCTGGATAACATGCTTACTTCTAAAGGCGTAAGAGAAATGCATTTGGGGGACCCTGTTGAAAATGAGAACTGTTCCTGTCCTTTCATCACATGCTTTTCCCTAATGCTAGCTAAGATTTAGAAAACATGTCATTTTTCTTTTGACGCCAATTACATTATCCACAAGACAGGACACACACACTTCACCCCAGCAGTGCCCCAGGTGCAGGTTCGAGACCTTCAGCTGTGCACAGCATGTCACAGTTCTCTGAAAAGCCAACATGACTGTAAGTGAAGAGCTGCTGCTGAAAACAAACCTGCTTGTGAGAGAAGTTACAAGACACAATAAAATCTGTCACGGACATGCTCCAAACAGTACAACCCAAAAGCCAAGCATTCTATTATTCAGAACTTCAAACAAGCCAATGTGATCACAGTTGTACCTAGAGTTTCAGATGCTGAACACTGGAGCCTCCATCAGGGGAACCACTTTCATCTCGTCTTTTCAAGAAGAATGGTCAATTGGGAGTTGACAGCTGCCTATTTTAACAGGCAAGTAAACATCTAGACCCTGCTTTCTGCCACACTGCTGCATACAGTAAAGTGACAGTATGACCATAGGTAACATGAGATTATCAAACCACTGCATGTAATGAGCATGGACTGCCAGGTTTTCATGACAGCTGCCAGACTGGGGTGGAAGGAGGGAGAGCAGCACGGCCCTTTGTATTAACGTTTAAGCAATGTGGAAAAGACAGCAGTGTAAAACCTGATTTTTTTTATGAATTAGCAAACGCTCTTCCAAACAAATGGGCCAGATACGTGAATATCTGAATGATCTTACAGCTCTTGTACTGCTTATTTTCAAGCTGCATTTTTTCTTACTCTACCAGCTTTGTATTTTGTTAGGAATGTGTAGAAAATCCAACCACTACCACAAGGGTATTTCCATATCGCTGGCACTTGGCTCACAAACCAGTATGGTTTCAGTACAAAATACAAAAATGTGCTGTATCCAAAGTAAAAAAAAAAAAAAACCAACAAAAAAAACCCACCACAACAGAAAAGAAAGGACCTGTTGCTACACTGACCAAGTCAAAAGGAAAAAAAAAAAAAGACCATTCAGAGCTACAAATTAACATCTGTCAGTTAAAAAAAAACCTCAAGAAATATCATCCTTAACAGGATATACACTTTTTAGAATGACTTCTTTGTACGTGTATTGAATTGGCAATAGAGCCTCCCACCAGGTATAGCTGAAGTTTCAGAAGCTCCCTCAGAAGTTGTTAAAATACCACATTAAAGAGACAAGGAACAGCAAGAAAACATCTAAGAAAAGCAGGCTGTGATACAACAAGCATTTGTTAAGAAAAAGCTCAGAAGTGCATTAGTTCTGGTGAGAGATATATGAGCAACAGCTCTTACGAGATGTAGACCCCATTCTGTAACTATGGGCTGTCCATATACTGTCATAGTCAGAGTCTTCTGAGAGGTCTGAAGGCTCCAAACGAGAAAGACTACTGCGACGACCCAAGGAGTCTAGACTTGATTGGTCATCATCAGCCAAGACGTGATTATGCATCAGGTCAGTGCCTTGCCATGCTAAGGATGTATAGGTGAAATGAAATGGTGGATGTGGATAGGCAGAGGTGGGATGAGAAGGAGAACGTAAGGAATAGCCACAACCAAACACATGAAATAAAAGCAAAAAGGTGATGGGAAGAGAAGGAAAAGAGAAAATATTGTTAAAAAGGCACCAAAGTTTTTTTTTTTCTTTTTTTTTTTTTAAATTTGTTTGGGATTTATGTATAAATTACACTCAGCAAATAATAAAGATGTTCAAACTGTTACAGTACAATTTTTGAAGTGGTCTTTAAGCTTCTAAGCAGCCTCAGTTGAGAATTTTGAATAAAGAAAATATTGTCTGAAAGCAGATTTTTTGGAAGAGGGAGTTAGGTTCTTTTGAAGTACAGAGTCAGTTCTAGTCTGAGGGAATCTGACTGGGGACAGAGCAATAAACACAGTAAGCCAGCATGATCCAGAGCTGATGAGAAAAGCAACAGCTCATTCCCCATCACACATCTGTACCTCCATCCTTTCCCTCCCTTGCAATGACACAGTCATTTGTACAGCTGCTTGGTGAGACAGGTCAGGGAACAGTTTCAGATTAAAACCAACCCTACAAAAGATCCTTTTTTAAAGCAGGTAATTTCCCCACCAGCTCACAACACAGCCACAGAAGTGCTTGTGTCACCACTGTAAAGAGGAAAATGCAGGGGAAAAAGCAAAGGTTCTCATGCAGAGCAGGGCTGCTGACTTTCAAAATCAGCAGCAACATCTTGCAGACACTCAAGGGAACCATCAAAGTACAGCCTTTCTGTGCCTGAACCTCTTGTTATGTATTTAACCCTGTAGGAAATGAACTCACAAAAAAAAAAAAAAAAGGGGCTAAGAGGCTAGCAGCAATGCTGCCTGGTCCATTCCAACCCCTCATACATCTCTTCCTACATGCCTCTACCTGAATCAATCTTCCCAATTAAATACTTAAAGATGTCTGGGGTCAAATACACTTAAGGGCAATTTTTCTTTTCCTTTTTTTTTTCTTCTCTTTTTTAAAAAAATTTTTAATGGCCTGGCAATATCCTAGGACTGAAACCATGCAAGTGGCCACACTAGGAGCCATCTTACACACAGTATTACAAAAGATTTTAAGCTTTCATTTGGAGCAGAAATGCAAAATAAACTCCGTATATAAGAAGCAGGAGAAAGTGAAACTCTGTTCTTTTATTTGTATGTCTCTCCAAATTAAATCCCACATCTTACCCCCCCAAACATGTGAAAAGAAGTTGCTGTGCTACTCCTAATCCCACTCCCTACCAGTTTGCACTGGCGTCATAGCTCTGCTGAACTGACATTGGCAAAAGCAGCACCTCTTGGG
>JAVSBS010008081.1:12822-25074 GCA_033124195.1 Coracias cyanogaster | reverse complement strand
GAAAAGGTTGAAGGAGCGCTAATGTGCAACAGAAGCTTCTAATTATTGACACAAAGGGGAAAAAAAAACCCAGATGAATACTAAGAATCAGTAATTATTTCTGTAACACTGTCAAAGGCACCAAAAATACCTTTTATTGAGAGCTACTTCCTACACACAAAGTACTGAAAGGTGTTAATCAGGAGTAAACACTGTATTTGCAAGCTATAGACCCCTGCCCAAAAGAACTCTTCTCTCCTCTCACTAAGTGTTCCTTAATACTTCCTAAATCTGCAAGTTGACAGCTTTACCACTGTCACTTTACCACCAAACTTCTATCCTCCAGCATCTGAAAGAATACTGTATTGTGGTAGTTTGATTTTTCCTAAACAGATACCTTCCTGTAAGGATAAAACATCCTGAACTAAAACATCTATTTGTGCATTGATGAACATGGGGATCATTCTCTTCACTACCTTCACCTCTGTGAAATTCAGAGCACGCTCTGAAGGACCTCCCTCCATCTTACAAACCAACAGCGCCCTGAGGAAAAGCTTTTTCTCTCCAATCCTACATAAACCACTTGGAGACATTCCCATTCACCAGTCTCTCTCAGTTCAGTGTTGCTCTTCAGACTTCAAGCAGTCCAAAGCTTTGCAATTTATTCAGACACAGACACTAGCAAGTGACCTTATTTCTAGGAAATTAGAGCAGACTGTTGGATCTTAGAAAGTGACTGTGGAAGCAATGAGTCTGAACCAGCAGCAATACCCAGCTTTCCAACACCCAGCTCAATAAAAGCTCCTGCCAGGACCGATTTAAAAACATAGCTACTAAGTAGTCTGCAAGAGGGGGATAGTGTCTTCAAATTGTTGTTTAAAGTATTAAAAGCCAGGTTTACCTTACTGAACTTTACACAGTTCTGTGGTCAACCTCACTTCCCCCTAGCGAACACAGAAACAGACACTTCACAAACCTGCATCTCCTACAGTCTATAGCAATGCTCTAGGATGCAACAGATGCCATCCTGGCTTAAGCACACAAGATGAATAAAACCATCCTCTAGACAAACCAACCCCCTCTCTCCCCTGACAGGAGAGAGGAAACCAGATGACTTGCTTACGCTGTACATTTAGCTTTCACAATGTAAACTGATGCCAATTCTAGCCTTTGTATTATGGAGACATTTGTTCAAGTCTCTTCTTACTTTTTCTCAGTGCAAACTCTTCATCTGATGGCTTCCGTTCTGGCTTGCGTTTGGGAAGCAGCTTTTTCATCGTTTTAGGGCTTTTACTGAGATCCTGTGCAGGGAAAATAAAAACAAAAAGAGTAATGCTTCTCCACAATATATCAAAAGTTTAACTTCTAAGATGCGTACAAAGAGCTAATACCTAAAAATCTTTTAACAGCACGAAAATTCAGTTTACTAATTTTTTGGCACATTCAAGTTGCCTGAACTAGCTGATTTCCTCTCTACCCTTCTCCAACTATACACAATGTCAGATATTTTATCTGTTCTGTTAACAGAAATACACAGAAAATTTGCTGCAAAAGCACGCAGGCTGTTTGGGAGCAAGAGTGAAGGGAAGAGGCAGGCACACATTAACACAGGGGTTTTTTTCCCCTCAGCTTTTGAAGAGGCAACCCATTTCACTTGTCTACTTAGAAGCAGGTAAAAAAGGACCTAACAAGGAAGCTTGGCAAGTTGTATACACTTCAAAGCCACAATTTGTAAATGTTTAGCTCTGTTCTTACAAAGCTCAACAGCAAAAAAAACCAAACAACAACAACAAATACAGTGTTTCTGCTCAAAACCTCGTCATGCTGATTTACAGGAACAAAAAGAATATACTGGTCTACCCCTTACCTTAAGGACACAAGACATCCTCTATAAAAACACAGAACAAGAAAGTAAAAAGGTGAATGAGCAGGACAGACCAAAGAAGATGAAGACAGGTTCTGAACATCACTGAGTGCTAAACACTGTAAAAGCTGATTGACATTTTACCACACTGGAGAACTTAGTGCCCTACACATGAAAGCATGAAAGAAATTTAACTTAAATTACAACACGAGCACACAGTACAGCCAAATGGAAGAACCTCCTGTAGCTACTAAGCCTAAATACTAACCTTTCAATTGTAGACCATCTATCACATTTTCCTTGTTGTTTAGAGGATTTACAAAAGAAAAATAAAATGTCACAAACAGCTGCCACAGAACACCAGAGCCAGGCCACATGTCGGCACAGTGTTTAGGCTACAGTTTCTAAGAAACAGCAATTTATGTCTGCAAAATAAAATTTCTCTGTCAACATCTCATGCCTGCAGAATAAAATGCTCTTAGGCACAATTGCAGGATTCTTTCTGGGCCTTGTTGCTTCACACTGAAGTAGTATCATGAGAATACATGACAAAGACACTGAAACAGGAGATAACACCAAGCCACTCAGCATCCAATATTCTCCTCCTTACATACACACACACTTCCAACATAAACCTAAGATGTTCTTGAACAACTTATAAAACCACACAAAATGTAGTGGCAGGACCAAATTAACCTACTTTAACCCACCACTATCTTTTTGTGGTTAAAACTACCACATCTTATTTCTCTTGGAACAGATTCCTGTTTCACACCATATGCTAACTAAAAAATACAAGGGCATCTTAAAATCTAAGCTGGTTTTTTTTGCCAACAGTAACACTAGCCATCAGATTCTTTGAGTACAAAAACATTATACATATTTTGACAGTTACTATACTTTTTTTAAAAAATACGCTATTGTTACCGAGTAACAGTGGTAAATACTGAGGAACCAAGAGTCAATTACACCACCACAGCTGCTCAGGATGATTTGATACAGCACTCTGAAGCAGGACAGGATCCCTTAACCTAGATGCTTTGCAGTGTTCTTAGCAAATAACTTACTTTGCAATAAGCCTGAATGACCAACAAAAAATTCGTTTTAAAAAAATATAATTAAAAATATTCTTATTTATTAACTGCATAGAGAGTGGAAATGAGTGGAAGCACTTAGGGAAGGAAGGGGATGCGTCTCCTAACAAGTCTTAGTACTTTCTGAACTGCAAGACTAAATCTCTGTTTGAAATAAACAGCATTCACTGTCCATTACCATTGCTTCAGCACTGGCTGATAAACCATCTTTATATTAAAAAATGCACAAAATAGTAAAATGGTGGTGTGTTAAAAAAAAATTAAACTTCCCACTGTAGGCCTGCCACCCAGTCTTATTTCCTGGCTGCCTCATCTCACCTCTTTATAACAAAGAGCTGCTGAAGGCCGTAAGGGAGGTGCCGGCCGTAAGCAGCTCAGGCTCCAAGGCTTAGGAGTTTTCGGAGGTTCCAGAGGTCCCCAGTTTATCGTGGTATGTGGAGTCCCATGATGTGACGGATGAGGAAGAGTGTGGTACGCAGGAGTCAGTGGTATCGGCTTGCTGTCAGAATGCTTGCTGGAGGGTGTTACTGGATGGGAAGGAAGCTGTCAAAGACACAAAGGTTATGGGAAGGGAAAGAAAGCATATTATCATAATAAAGACACAGTATCATCCAAGATGGTGAAATAACTCACTAATGCTTCTGTTTATTATAGCGGGCCTTTGAAAATTTGTACTGAATTATTATTTGGAAAAATGGAGCTTGAAGAAAGTTTTACTGTCTACCACGGAGCGAGCACACACTAAATAAAGAACAGCTACAAGCAGTCCTACTCCCACTTCTCTCACCACTAAGGATGGAGGTTAATTTAGATCCATTCATATCCAACAACTCAAATGCAGAACCCAAAAGGAAGTACTTGAGGAAACTGTTTGTCCACAGCTTGTCAAGTACATTACACCAATTAAAACCCACTGTTCTAAGGATACTTAAAAGATGGTAGAGCATTACTTGGTCAAAATAGAAGAAACAATAATAATTAATTTTCTTTTACCCTGTTAAACTGTTACGCATGATCTACGCGTTTTATTCCTTGTTCACTCAATTAAGAATAGAATGATCTTTTGACCCATTATACTACAGTTGTAACATTCAGTTCTTGTTACCAATGGCTTAAAAAAAAAGCTTTACGTGGTGGTATATTTGCCAGATAACCTAATTCCGTATACACTGCTTGTTCCCTTCAATACAGAAGCTCATTCTTACTGTGTGAGATGGCACAGAGTGAGGCTTAATGGTGGGATTCCCAACAGTTGTGACTTTGGTTTGCTTCTGCAGGTGATCCACCCATTCATGCAAATCTTGTTGGTTATTACAAGACACTAGTATCCTTTCAATCATATTTCCTAGGTGACAGAAAACAGAAGATGTAGGAAACCACAGAACAAACTTAGTCCATTTGACATGATTATAGACATGAATTTCCTAAAACATTATATCCCCTAAGTACTAAGCAAAAATTTTAACCTGTATTTTCAGTACAACAGCATCTCACTTTTCCAGATTGTAACAGACATTTCCTCCAGGTACTTGTTCTTGTGCGAAGCACAGGAGTTCTACCTTTTCCCCACCTCTAATAATTAAGCACAACCTTCAATGACAAGAAATAGACGTAGGAGACAGCCTCATCTAGTAGCCTTACACTTCTCCAGCATACAGCCTGAAGTGTCATTCTTGAGTCTGTAAGCTACAATACTGGAAAAGATACACAACACAGTTCACCGATCTTCTTACAGAAAAAAAGTATAAGTCAGTCTGAATCTAACGTTAAAGCCAAAGCAAAAGTCACCTGGAAAGCAATCTTAGCCAAAGACGAAATTCTGCAGTTAACTCCATTTTAACCCATAATATTCCTCATATGAGGTCAGCTTCACACCTATTATCTCTGAAGACCATGCACCATCAACAGCTTTTTCCCCTCTGCTTCACAGCACTGGTGTGTGATACTGTCTGCCACTTGAGAGGGTCAAAATTACTTCAGTTAAATGCAAACGGCTTGGAGGCAGAACCGATCCAGGAAATGAATGAAGTTCCACTGTGTGGACCTTGCTCCCACTGCCCTTTAAATTGCTGAAGGATACAAGTCATTTGTTATAGCATGTACCTTAACAGACAGGAATTACCCAGATTAAGCACAACAGCAACCACTGCTAGCATCAGAGATGCTCTCAGGCAAGAGGTGGACTATTTCTAGAAGAAAGCTCTTGCTTAAAGCTCTTTCAGTCTCTGGAACTGCCGTTTCTTCCAGTGAGTAGTGTACTTTGAACTGCTTTGTTATAAAGCACCTTCTCCAAGGCTACTACCTCCACTTATTAAAATACAGAAATTTTGGCCTGAATCCCATGCAAAGACAGTTTGTCGACTGCTTCAGACAAGCAGTAAAAACAGCTTTCCTGTGAGGTTTTAAGTAGCTGCCTTAGAAAACTTGTAAGAGCTGGTTGCCCAGGACTGTGGCTGGAGAGCATCTGAGTATCTCCAAGGATGGAGATCTCTCCAGGCAACCTGAGTCTGTGCTTGGTCACTCTCGCAACGAAAAAGTTCTTCTCTCTGTTCAGACAGAACATTTGATGTTTGAAATAACACATCCTGGAGTAAGTAGCAAAAAAAAAAAAATTTATGGTCAATACCTGATATTTCAAATGCATTTTTATGATTTTCACTGTCTTCTAGCTTTGTGATAGTCATTCCTGTCATTGGCAGTTTTCCCTACACAGAAAAAGCAGTAACACTGAAGTTAAATCCAAACACACAGAAACTACCAAGTAAAGAATATATAAACTTCAAGCTCTGAATAAAGACATGCACAGTAAATTGACAAACATATACAGGCTGATTGGTTTAAAAACATTTTAAAATCCACACAAACATCTTGTAATGGAAGCTTTTAATAGGCCCATCTTTTGCAAATGACAGCTTTGACTTCAGTGAGTCTGAGATACCTATGCAGGCTATAAAATCCATACAAGCGTAATAGGGGTCACTCATCATAGCCTAAGGTTCTTGAATGTGACCTTCACGGTCATCCATGTGACATGATTAGAGACAATGGCGATTCATCTTCAAGCACATTTGTTTGCAAACTGCTCCAGCAGCTCTCAAAGTAAGGTTTGTGTACAAGCAGACTTAGAAAGATATCACTAAACAAATGAAATGACTCACTCAAGATTTATGTCTCCAATAATCCCACTTCTAAATTCACTCACAGAAATATTTTTGGGAAAAAAACCCCAAAATCATTAAAAACACCTTTAGGTTTATAAAGTTTCTAGAGAACATATTAATTTTGCAGAAGATAACGTCTCATTATAAACCTTCCCCCCAAAATTTTACAGCTGGATATAAAGTCAGTTTGGGATAACGTTTTATGATAACGTTTTAGAAACATAGAAGAATAAATAAAACTGAATATTGCCAGGATGAAAGGCTTTACCAAAAATGCAAATTTTATTAAAGTTCTTTAAGACAGATCCGGTATTCTCCTGCACAGAAACACTATTCAGCACATGCTGGCAAAAGTGCAAATACCATGTACTGTGGAATTTTGGCTCCAATGGAAGGAAAAGAAATAACCAACTCTTTTTTTTCCTTCTCTTTTCTAATGACTGCAGAATGGACAAAGGTTTCTTAGAAGCTTGGAAACTAAAAATCACTTGATATTCTGTATGCACATGCATTGAGCATGCTCAAGCCCAAGATGCCAAAGAGAAAGGCAGAGTTTTCTTGCAACAGCTTCCCCACTGAAGGAAACATGGTGGCGTTATGTGCTACAATGCAGCCTAAAATTCTCTCTTCTGTTATTCCATGTGTTTACTGGATCACAAATAATACAGCATACAACCACAATGCAAGAGAGGTGCAAGAACTGCTGATGTAGGTAGGTAGGGAATACAGGGATATACTAAACAAAAGACTGGTGACAAAAAGATCACCTGAACCATATGGAGAGAAAGTACCAAGTCAGCAACACACAGAAAATTGAGCTGAACTTGTGAATAATTTATATTCCCCTTCTTTCAACTAAGAACTGTGAAGCCCTGCTGTCGAGCATGGTCTGTGCCCCTTGTGACTTCAGTTTACCATTGCTAAAAGTTTTCCCCATTAGCTCATGTGGCAGATATCAGCACTATCAAACAGAAAACCTGAAGCCTGCTGCTAACTGGAATATTCAGAAATGGAGGGTGTACTGCAGGATGCTGCCTCCAGTGGTAATTTCCCTGGTAATGACTGAGGGACCTGCACCATCTTCTGTATATATTTATCTCAGTTCTGAGGAACCTCAGAAGAAAAGTCCAGGTGGCCCACAGACATGGCTCTGAGCCATCGTCTCAGACCCAAACAGTGGTGAAATAAATTTGACCTTGCTGTGGATATGCAGTCACTAAAATCTGAGAATTTCTCAGTGTTATGAAAAAAAAGAAAATCACACAAGAGGCTATGAATGCAAAATTTTTAATTTCCTCAACAGAGGGTTGGATGGCAAACACTAAGAAAGGGCTGTGGCCATAGAAGCTGAAGACAAATGCATAAAAAATTGCTTATTTAATGAACAGTGTTGTGCATCTGAGGGACAAGGTTGAAGGGAAAGGGAAGAAATAAGTGATGTACAATAGGAAAAGAAAAATAAAGCCTGAGAGACTGATTAATTTCACAGTTAGTTTGTTAACACACTGAATTTCCAGTCAGTTGGCTTTACATGCAGTACACAAGAACCTACGTTTATCAGATATTCTACATGTGTCACTTGGAATATAAAGCTCACTTGCCTTTTCTAGTATCTTTTTCCATCAATGTTCGGATAAAGCACTGCCAAAAATTCTTAAGAGGGGCAGAACACTAACAGAAACTTGACTGTCCACTTCAACCACCTAATGCAACAAGATTTGAATCCAAACACCAATTTTGGAATTTAATTTAATTGCTCTTAATTGAAAAACCCTGAATGACTAAACTTTAGCATTCCCTCACAGCAGGCAAATTGCTGGTCAGGAAAAAGGAACAAACTGCTCCAGAGCCTCATTTACAGAAGTACTTGGAGCAGGTGAAACCTCTGGCTCCTTTTAGAACTTTGTTGCAGTTTTTCCCTTGCTTTTGGTATTTTACTGTGATAATCTGGAAACCACATAGCAATACTTGAAGCGCATTTATAAAGATTTCAGAAATTTGTGGACTGTGCATTTGCTTTAACTTCACCTTTGGGGGGTCTTTTGAACTACACACCCAAAACGCACGTGCTCCTGTGAACATGTCCTAGAGCTACAGGGGAGCCACCCCAACTGGCACTGACCCTCCTGCACTGTAGCAGACCCGCTCTATTTCTGTAGTAGGGCAACAGGCACAAGTATTCAGCTGGGAAACTTGGTTGAAAGCTCAAAGTCTGTGTCTACCAGCAGTGAGCAGAGGACTTGTGAAGTGAGTGCTGGTCCTGGTGCTAATGACCTAAAGGCTACACTTTATGCATTTCCAGTACTGTTACACTGGGCTAGCTCTAGGCTGGGGCTAGGGACTGAATGTCAATCCACGCACTTGACCTGCTCCAACTACTGGAGCAGGTCAAGTGCACTTTTGGAGCATGCCTTTCCAGTTCAGCTTCATCCAGAGGCAATCTAGTCTGTGAGCCCCAGAACGACTCCTGCACTGGTAGTCAAAGATCACTAAACAGATAAAATCAGAAGATTCATTTCAAAAGCACTCTGATGATTCAAAGACTTCTGTAGATGTGCCTGAAGAAACAGATGGTAACAACCTAACTCACAGGAATGAAAGCTTATGAGTGCGGTATAATTTTGGCAAGACTTGAGCAGCTGTCAAAGAGCACTAGCAAACCTTTACAACAGCACCGATTTCCTATGCAGATCTAAAGCTAGCAATACTACTTCTCATTAGGTGCTACTAACATGGTGAAAAGCAAAACAAAACCCTTGATGATACTCACAGCTGCAAGAATCAAACTCTGGGCTTCTAGCCTGCAATTTTATGAAACAGATGACCAGTTCTTATTGCAGAAATTACCTTTTATCTTTATAAATGCAGAAGTTTAATAAACCTTCCAAGTTTCCTGCGAAATACCATTTGGAAAAAAACACCCCACATCCCAACACATTTATACACAAACGTAGACTTATTACTTTACCTGATAGATAAACCCACTCATTCTTGGGCTGGCAGATAACATTAGCAAAATGTTAGGGAAGAGAAGAAGATACCTTTCATTCTTTTCCTTATCAAAAAAAGAAAATGAAAAAGTAAATACAACATCACAAGCCCCCTCCCTCCTTTTTGTTTTATATTACTAAAACTTCTATCAATGTTACAACTCTGTAATTACTCCACAAATACTTGCTTCTGGCAAAACAAACTCTCCATAGAATTAAAAAAGAAAAAAAACACAACAAAACAACCCACAATTATTTGATTTTATATTTGAAAAGTGCTAGAACACATACCTGTACTTCTTCCTGGAGAATACAGCATAATATTTAAAAACAGAAATTTTACAGTCTGTGTGAAATACTGACCTTATTTAATACAACAACTGTTTTGCTGATTTCAGCAAAAAACAAAGTTACACATTGGAAATATTTCTAAACATAATTTGGATGGATGCTATTACAGTAATGCCAAGACTCTGGTCTCTCAAGCTGGAGAGATTAGATTTTTGAATGGTATCAGATTCTGTCTCAAAATAGAAAAAGAATATAAAAGAAAAGTAATAATGCCTATATCTGCAACACACACTCATTAGTTGGGTTGCAATTTGCTGGTTTCACTTATGAAGTTTTCCTTTGTGTTTTTTGTTTTGGAGGTACTTTCATGGAAGGAGGATAAGGTTTACTCTTAATCTACTGCTATAGACAAACAATGAGAGAAGCATTAAAGTATAATGTTTTAATTTTAATGACCAAACAAATATATCCCGTGCAAAGCCACTGTCTCATTTTCAAGCATCCTTGCAAAGCAATACAAGTCCTTACCAAGTTTTAATGTTGCTGCTTTTCAGTAAACAAATTTCGGTATCATTTTTAAAAAGACAAAAGCCAAAACCAATTGCTTTTGCACAAATGAAGCTGTTCTACATCTAATCAAAAAGCTGTAGTGCTATGCAGAAACTTCTAAAAGTCCATTACATTTGACATTTTACCTCACGATGAGAATGCGGGAGGGCTTGTGGGGGTTTTTTAAGACTACAAGAATAGATATAACTGCAGAAGATGCATTATCAGCTCTACTAAATCTTATTTTAATACCTAATAAAATATCTGAGATGAAAATACCAGGTGACAAATTCTTAACTATTCAGTTACATAAACACTTTTTCTTCATATTTATGGATATCTTTGTTCTAAGAGAGGAAACTGACTCAATGAGGTTGCAATTTAGAAAGCCCCCACCAGGTTCAAAGCTTCAACGATTTTACAGCAGAAAAACTTACTGTAAAAACATGTCAGTAATCTGTATAACATTTCCTTTGTTTGCACTTGCATCTAAGATTATTTCAAAATTATTTCTGGTAGGACGATCTTTTGTCTGCTTTATTTGGTTGGTTTTTAAAAAAAAAATCAACCTAGGCTTTGCAGTGTCACCTTCAACTTTCTAATGTCTCTTCTTACTCCCTTTCTCCAAAACCACTTGGTTCTCAAGCTTGTATTTCAAAATTTATTATTTGAGCAAAGTGTCCAAAACAGAAATAAAAAAGTGTGCCTTAAATAACAAAAACTTTCAAGTTTTTTATTTAAGGTATTTAAAAAAATGTTGTAATAACTGCTATGCAAAATGTTCTGTAATGGAACTACACATGGAAAATCCTGTTTAAATATGCATTCTGAAAACAGTCCTGCAAAATCATCTTACAATGTTTATAACTGCTATATTCCATTATCTTTCAGTAACTTCTACAGATGAGACCATCTATCCTCAAGGAAATTTCAGGTTTTGCAATAAATGCCTTAAATCACTAGAAAAATATTTCAGTTTAGATTGGTACCTCCGAAGCATTCTATTTATTTCTGCTGCATAATCATTATAATTAATTTTATTCAAAATGGAAAGAAAGTCTGAGAGTAAAGATGAGAAGGACTTTACCTCACTTCCAGCACACTGAATCATGACCTGGGACATGTAAATCACATTGCCAAGGGTTTTAATATCCTCTCCCTCCCAACAACGGATAGCTTCCGTCAGTATTTGCAGTTCAAGTTCTTTCCGTTTCCGTACTTCTTGACATTGTGCCTAACAAACACAGGGAAAAACACCTTCTCTATCAACTCCACCGATTTGGAGCAGGCTAAGGGTAGAAATACCATTACAGTTGCATTTATGGTTGTTTGTAGCATACGGAAGACAGCACACAACTTGAAGTGTTTTCAATCAGATGACAGTTACCATTATTTCTTATAAAACTAGTTGCACTAACTTCAATATCATTACTTTTCCTGTCAATACAATGACTTCAATTACCAATCCAAATTCATAGTCATTGCTCTGTTTCTCAAATGGCTCCTTTCTTTACATTTTAAGTTTTTGTAGTTTCAACCAAAAATGGCTAGGCTCAGCAGAGTAGCACAGCTGTCACAAATCCACATGACTATACAACACAGCATCTTTCTTTAGTAAAAAGAGCCACACCAACTGTGCAAACGATAAATGTGTCTAACCTTGTGTCTCCAACCTGCTATACTAGCTGTACACCCACTCATTTGAATTTTTCTCAACAAGGATTATTTCCTCTTGTTTGTAACGCACCCAACAGAATGGGATCCCCAAACCTCTTCTGAACAGAGGTAACACTGAATTTCTGCTTTAAAAAAAAGTAGAAAATGCCAGGTTACCACCAGAACACACTCCTAACATGAAGCACAAAGCTTTTTTATTGTAAGATACTGTATCAAGTATACACTTGTTGCCATTGAGGTGTGGTGGTATTTTGTTTTATTTGGTTGGGTTTTGGTTTGTTTCTTTTCAAGACAGTAACAGACAGCTCATCTGTTAAAATTAGGCTTCCTGCTCCAACTATTACTAGAAGTTTCCTATCTTCTGAATTTCACTCTTCAACCTTCATCCTCTCTTACCCAAATCCAACACAATTCCCCTAGAAGGAATGCCCTTTAGGAAAAACTCAGAAAACACACTCAATTGTAAAGAAGTCCTCCTTCCAGGACACTAATTAGGCTAGCACTAGTAGAGAGAGAGATGAAGCACAAGCGAGAGGCCAGACCAAGAGGTGCAGAATGCTTTGTGCAGCTGTTGCATCAATAGTCTATTTGCTTTAACCCGCAGCAAATTACCACCCTTATCTCTGCCCACAAACAGCATTAATTTC
>JAVSBS010008081.1:0-10813 GCA_033124195.1 Coracias cyanogaster | reverse complement strand
CTGGATTCCCAGATGATGAAAGCCAGCGTCACTCCATTAACATCAAGTCTATTTGCACCAGGGGCCTCAAATGTTTCAGAACCTTAGGTCTCTCATATCCAAGGTGTTACTGCAAAATAACCATACTAACCAACAGCCATATAACAAATCATAGCCCACAGTAGAAGTAATTACTGTGCAATCTATTCTCAAACTAGTTAAGGTTTCACTGAGGGTGTACTTGCACAACACATTTGTTTTGACAGCAAAGCTGCTGTAAGAAATCCAGACTCTCTGAGTATCATGAACTGCTACTTCCCCTATTCAGAGGTTTTTTCACATTTAAATCCTTTCCAAGAACTAGCCCAGCCCCTCAACTTTTTACATTAACTCAGTTAAAGCACTGCATCCTGGGAATCCCAGCTCACTTTGCTATTAAGGAAACTTAAAATAGCTACATCTTCTATGTCCTTATAAAGCAGAGGTTTCAGAGGACTATAGTGGAGGATAAGCTTTTCAAGAGAGATCAGGAAGAAAATGAGCCCTCTGTGTGGGGAAAAGAAGGTACAGCAGCACCTGGGCTGATTTCGAGGCTTCAGAAAATAAAAGTTGCAGAAGAACACGGGATTCTAAAGACAAAATCTAAATAAAGGAAATTCAGAAAGCTGCTTATTAAAAAGATAACATCTTGCATTCAAGCTGTGTCATTCTGGATGTCTGCAGATGAGGTTGCTCATGTTTTCAGCCATTATTATAGTAAATTAACTAATTCTTCAAAAAACCCACAACAAAAACCACTATTCTTATGTGACAGTCACAGAAATTCTACTCTAAGATATCCTGAAAGTCCTTACTTTGCACTGATTAATAGCATTATGTTCATGTAAGGCAGAATTACTACTTAAAGATTTTTCCCTTCCCTAGTTATTGGCATAGTCTCATTTTTCAAAGGAAGCCTTAGCCAGCGACCAGACTCAGTTCTTTTAGAAAACATAAAAATAGGGTCAAACATCAAACAGCAATAAAGGAAGAACATCCGTATGTTAACAAAAAAAAGGAAGGGCAAGGATATCCAAACCTAGGACACAGTGTTTCCATGCAGAAGTGAAATAAAATCTTCACCTGCTCCAGTTCCACAGGAAACAAAACCCGCTGATAGGACACTGCCATAATACACATGCTCAATTATCAGTGAGTCATGCTGTACAAAAGCATTACATAGATTAAGACAAAATAGACCTCCCTACCTCCCCCAAGACACACACACACTCCTTCCCATTTCAGAACAAGCGTCACTTTGCGTATTGATGTAACTTATCCAAATAAATGGAGAGCAGAGTAAGAACTGCGACCTTCCCATCCCGATGTATTTTACTCACTATCCCATTCAGATCTCTCTCCTCACAGCTACTAAAGCTTTCTCATGTTTAGAGAATGTACTTTTCCATACAATTCACTCCAGTGTTTATCTGTCTTCAGATTAGTTAGCAGGCATTTACTTACACTGCATTGCTTAAACACATTCAGCATTGTTTCTGAATTGTCAGGCCCAACATAACCTCTTTTAGAGCACTGCACCTCCATTCTAAGCAGGCCCAGGCACTCCTCAGTGCATGTATGTGTGCAATTCCTGCTGTACGCAACCACAGAGTCCAGAAATTGGATGAGGGGATTTCCCAATACCTGCTTTGCATTTTCAAGATGCAAAGCGAAGGGCTGGGCACACCTGGGAACGCCCACGGCTCCACCAGGCAGACCTTCCTACATCCTTCTCAAGCAAAATGCATCAGCAATTCCAGGCCTCCTAAAATCCCCCCATGATGTTACCAGGTTACAGTCAAAATTAAAACCCACTGAAAATCTCATACAGTACCTTGAATGAAAAATTATCATAATGCAACACAAACTCAAGTATTTTCTAACTTAAATTTAGATTCAAAAAGTAAAGCTGCCCAACCTAGAGCCTGAAGACTTACTTTGCTTTACACTTTTTGAGTTAGAGACCTAGATCAGCGTAAAATCACATCAACTTCAGAACATGACAACTGACTCTGGTGGCACCCTAAACAAGAATACGGATTTTGACTCACACTTAAGTGCTTTTACATTGTTACCAGCTACTTGTTCAAAGATCCAGGCCAATTCACTGAAACGTTAAGCCACATGGTTACGGTGTGGTGGCATGTCCTCTCCTCCTTACTTAACTAAAAGGGAAGAAGCTGTTTCCAGACAGGTGATGCTGTGAACAAATGAAGGTATGGCACCCAGTTTCCACAGGAAGCTTTACCAAAGTTCACCTGTGAAAGCCCTTTTGTCAGAAGGCTCTCAATGTTTTAAAATTTCAATTTATTGTATATTCTTCACACTGAGGGTGGTGAGACACTGGAACAGGTTACCCGGGGGGCTGTGGATGCTCCATCCCTGGAGGTGTTTAAGGCCAGGCTGGATGGGTGGACGGGGCCTTCAGAAACCTGGTCTAGTGGGAGGTGTCCTTTCCATGGCAGGGAGTTGGAACTAGATGATCTTTGAGGTCCCTTCCAACCCAGACCATTCTATGATTCTATATGACACTGATCATGATACCACAGCTTTTTTTGTTCTATCCATTAATTCTCCTTGCAAGCACCTCCATCCACATCAGCATCATATGTCGAGTACTATACTACATACAGTACTTGACAGGTATCTTCATCTATTTTATTTCAAAGACATTGCTACAAGTAACAACTGGAAGTAACCATTTAAACTCATTCTTCATATTTTGTTTGCTTCAGCCAGACACACAGCCTCTGCTGCCAAACTTTATCAACTACTGCCTTTCACATTATCTGTTACTCTTCCCCATTTCAGGAGGCACAATCCATATGCATATCTATGCAACTTGTCTTTCCACCCTTTCACTTTAACATTGTTCTGAACACTGCTAATTTTTGCCGTCAGATTGCAGAGGCAAAACCCCCTCGCATACCCAATTACTTCACCCATCTCCAAATGCAGGTGGATACAAATGCAGTATATAAATGGCATCTGCTGAACTATCCGCTCACACAATGCTTGTGACTTTTTTTCTCTCCTTCACTTTTTTTTTTAATTTAATGTCTCTACAGTAGAAGGAATATTGGTTACCATTTCACCCGCATTCACATTTCTAATTTTCATTATCATGATTCCATTTCTTTCCTACTTCAGCATTATGAAATAGATGTGTGAGAAAACAGGAAAAAACTCACTGTAGACTGAATTAAAACCGACAACTTGGAAACCCGAAATAAAAACCTGATACTATCTTGTTTTCACTGTTTACTCTGCAATGCCTTTCACTAAACGCGCTCTGGTTACGCAATGTTGCGGCAGTTTCCAGGCCGTTCACTGCTTTTGGACACCAGATACTTGGTTGTTCATTGCTTCCTCTTTACTTAGTCACACTATAGGAGCCTATGGAGCAAGTTTAAACCTCAGCCCGTTTGAAATGTACACAAAGTCCTGAAAAACACGCTTAGCAATGGCATCATCAGGAAGCCTTTTCCATGGAGCAGTGTTAATAGATGTAATTAAAATTGAATGACGTAGTTTTCCTCCCAACATTCCCAAGAGGACAATGTTTTCTTTCATACACTTCTGTGCTTCCCTGTGACAGGTTTTGACATGTTAGCTTGTTCAGACTCTAGTACAAACACACACTTTTAAAAATACAATAGCACCCCAGATCTTGCCTGAGCAGTTCCATCACGCAGACCCTGTTAGCAGTCCACTCATGCTAAACCAACCTGCTACCTCAGCAGCTTTGTGGACAAAGTATCTGGCAAAATGGTTGTTTATTTAGCTCAAAGCTTAAAAGTAAGCACCCTTCATTAATTCACAATGGACATATGCAACAGAAAATAATGAAAGGTTTATTTTCAATAAAATATGGCTGGATTAAAATACTGTTTGAATATGACAACAGTTTACAACTGTTTTCTTTTAATTAATAGCAGCTTAAAAATCAGTGTCGTTAGCTTAAGAGCACAGCTGCTTTGCCAAAGACAATGGCTCTTTCATGTCACAATTTCAACTGATGCCTGCAAGTACCACACTCTCCTAGGCAGTATATGCTAAATAAAACTTCGGCCCACAGCTAAGCAGTACATTTTGAAAAACTCAATCAACCTTATCATTTAGCTGAACAGGAAAAACTTCTGAATAATGAAATCATCAATTTAGTCACAACTACTTAAATAAGTAGCTTGTCACAGTAAGAGGCATCTGATATTTGAATTCACTTACTTGCATCATTTTACAGAATAAAATGCAGAGAAGCATACAAAAGTGCTGTGCTTCATTTAACCTGAAATCTCAAGCTGCAGAGTTCTCCCCACTCCAGACTAGAGTTAGTTCACAGCTTGAAATATTTTAAAAGTCACCATGAAAAGTGCCTTTAAGCCCTATTAATATATTCAAACCTTTCCTAGTACAGCTACCTCAAAAGCTGCAAATCAGACTGGGGGGAGGGAAGAAAATAAGTTCAAATGTGCCTGCAGTAACAGAAGGCAGGAAAAAAAAAAAGCCGTTTAAACTTGAGGAAAGCATACCCAGGAACCAAAATGTATACATTTAAAATCACAACTTACGCTTCTGAAGGAGGTCTCTGTTTGTAATAGATGGAGCACGAGCTATCACTGCTGAGGGGTCTGAGGACTGCACACAGGCACCGCATTTTGAGAGCGTTGTGACACAGCTCGGCTCAGCAGCCCCTCAACTGCAGCTTTTAATTTCCTAGCGCTAAACTTCCCAGTCAAGCTCCTCTCCCCGGGACTGTTGCTTGGCGTATGACATCAGCCTGCACACTTGCAGGCTCAGGGATGCACCACAGTGGGGGAGGCACAAAGACTTTTCTGACACCAGCTGATCTGTATTCCATGCTCCAGTTACTCGAAGTAACTGCCATGTTACAGCTTCACAAATTTTATCCAGACTGCTAGGCATCTGATGCAAGTGTAGAATATGTTTGTTACATATTATCTAAGAGAACAGAAAAATCTAGCAAAATTAGTGTTTGAACAAGCGAAGATTTGTGAATTGCTTTCTTGCAGTTGAAAACTGTCTCAATACTTGCCATTTTGCAAAATGAAAAAGCAGGTGTGTATTTACTAATCTTTGTCTGCCTCTTCATCAAATTATATTTACTTTTGGAAACATTTTTTCTTCCATTTTGTTTTAAAACAAACACGCTGTTTAAGCAAAGTTAAAAAAAGCTTCAAACCCTCCCCCTCCAATAATTACATACTTAATGCTGATTACATCAAGTCTGTGCCTTCCTTATTTCAGAAGACTTTTATGTCCACTGATCACTGAGGCCTGTTAGACTTTTTCTTCCATTATGTTATCCACCCTTCAGTGAGTTCTATACTCAATTACCTTTCCCCCTTGTCATTTGGGATACAGTCCACAAAGTCCCACCACTAACTTCTGCTTCCTCTTTCTCTTTGACAAGGTTTCCCCTTGCACTGGACTTTGCGGCTCGTGACCTTCACCACGTAGGTAACATCTCACATTCCCAGGACTCCACTTCACTGCAATTATCCATCTCTGTACTTTGTATCCAACTGAGTGTTTTAATTTATTTGAGGAAAATTCATACTTTCATGCCTTAGGTTGCTCATCCTGTTTCTTCTCTTACTGGAATGCAAGTGTATGTCCATCATCAGAAGCACACACAGCAATCGGCGCTACATTGACTAAACACTACACCCTCGAGATAGTCCTGCTCTCATCAGCTAGCAAAATTCCCTCCTGAAATAACACCGTATTATTGTATTGGATTACCTACCTTTGGACTTGCACTGGAATTCTAAAGAAAAACTAAGGAATATTAAAAACTGGAACATGCAGTTCTGGAACCTGAACCCCTGAATGGGCTGTATTAGGTTTTATTCCCATTTCTGCACATTCCCACACACTCAGGTCTCATTTACAGTTTTGAAGACTGGAACATGAAATATCTCTATTCGTTAAGTAATAATTAACGCCCCCCCCCCTTCATCCCCAACTGTGTATTTATCTAAAACATGCACATACATGAACATATATATGCACATACCCCCTTATTTTGTACAAATTGAATAAAAGCCCCCATGTTGCTGCTACATGTAATCAGGAAGCAGACGACAAAGAAGAGAAAGGAAACACAGGCTGGCATTCATAATGAATGGCATTTAAAAAGTCACATTCCAATTGAATGCCCCATTTAAATCTCCAGCCCCATCCCAAGTATGCTATTTAAAGACTTCACAAAAATGTTGTTCAAAAAAGAAGCTTTTGACTAGAAGTCAAAAATAATTTTAAGTTAATATAATCAGGTTTTATCTATACATCTGCATACACACAGAAGTCTTTGCCAGCTGTCAATGACATTTTAACAGGTATTACAAAGCTGGAAGAGCATGCTTGATACTTCAGAAAATGACATGTAAAAACCTCATATATGTAACACTTCATCAAACCAGATGACTGCTTACAACTTTGATGTTACCTTGATCCAACTGCTTACAGTAACAGCACAGTTAATGCTTCAAAATGATAGCCCATTTACTTAAAGTGGTTTGCAGTCGGCGACAGTAAAAAAAACCAATAATAAAACCAAGATAATTTATAGAATGAACAAACAAAATACAGCTAAAGTTTCTGAAGTTTCAGCTAGAGCAATTATCGAAGATATTCTTCTTTCTTTTCTGTTGGTATAGTTCCCACCAAAAGCAAGTGAACATTATAAACCACACAAAATAAAAATTTTGCAATATAAAAACCTGAATTAAAATTATCTGCTAGATTTTTTTTTTTTTGGTAGAAAGGCTTCCAGAAGCACGACTAATGCATGTGTTGAGTTCATGAAGTGCACAGAGCTCACAGTGAGAAATAATCTGCTGTAGACAGTAAGAATTTGTTTTCCAGACTGTTCCTTTTTCCTCTCTCTAAAATACTACTGAATAGCACAGCTGTTACAAACATGACATTCAAATCCAACAATTCAGCAAACACTTATTTCTTTGCCGTATTTTTGCTGGTATTAGAACACATATAATGCTTCTGGACTCTGCTAAAACTATGTCACAAAAACAGCGAACAAATTGTCACCACTTCTTACAAGTCTTAAACCTCAGTCTTCTGACATCTCTGAAAAAATCCAGTTCAATATTATCTAGTATTAACTGCAGTACAGTTGTTTCATTATTATTACACTCATGACTACCCTCAAACAGTAATTTTTCCATTAATGTTTCTGTGGTATGCTTTTACACACTAAAAACATCTCAGCTAAACAGAGAAGGAGACAGTTCTGTGTATTTTCCTTTTCTTCATGCCTTCAATCAGTTTGTTATTCCACTCTTTTCCCTTACCTTTAAAACAATGTAATGAAAAGCTTTCTGGCATTCTGATAGGAAAAGGTTCAGAACTGCTTAAAGCCGCCTTCTGATTTCTTAATGGCAGACATCTGAAGCAGTATTTTTAGTCAAGCCACTTGCTACCTACCACAACGGTGTTCAACAAAAGTGAAGGGCTTAGAATAATAAAACAGGACTAATGAAAAAAAAAAAAAAAAATCAGGAGTCACTTCAGTTGACTCACAACTGGCAACAAATAGTATGAACACTTTATCACAACTTGCTTCCCCTTGAACTATTTCTTACGAACAATGCAATTGCTTTGGACCTACTTCCAAGTCCAAATTACTTAACTGCTTTATGACACTTGCACTGACTCCATAAGGATTTTATATCAAGCCAGCTTGACAGACCAGAAACTTGTTTTTTCTTAGGACAATCTATGTGCAAAGCAGCACAGATGAGAAGAAATGCTTCTCTCCTCCCTTTGCAGAATAAACAGCTCTCCTTCCTTGCATTTCTATCATGGTTTCTCAGACGTGGCTACTCTGTGCTGTCCCAGAGCTCTGAAAATTAGGATAATCCTTTAAAAATATCTCCAAATATTGAAGAGATGTAGACAATAACTTTGCTAGCACTTTTAATTTTCCATCTACAGATAAAATCCCCGATCTCTGTATGGAAAGAGCATAAAGGCACAAACAAAAAAAAAAAACCTAAGCCTGAAAGTGTTAAAAACCCCATCTGCTTGGATGACTTAAATATTTTACCATTTACAGAAAGTGGTACTAGAAGTAGGCCATATGAAAGAAAACAAACACTAATGGGCTTCATCAAGGGGTTTGAAACCTACTTTGTCTTATTTAATTTGTCATGGCTTCTGACAAAACAAACCTTACCTTCTTTCCCCCTATATTGCAATATGAATTTGCAGCTTCGATTTTTCAAAGTGGGCTTGGAACACAGTTACATGTCTTAATAACCTAAGTGACAGTTCATAGCATTTGGTAGCAAGAAGGTTTTATAAATTTATAGTGAGTAAAGCCCACAAATGTGCCACATACTGTAGCTGTTAAAATGGGAGTTCTTAGAAGCAGCTAATGCTATAGAAACAAAGCAAATATGCTCCTCGATTTAGGACGAGTTAATATTCAAAATATCTTTACTTCGGTCCATCACCAATAGACAAAAAAAAGCAAAAAAAGAACAGATACCCTACTAGAATTTGTCCTACGTCTAGCCTTCAAGAGAAGGTTCATGGTTCTGTCCTGCACCATAAACAAACTTAAATAGCCCCAGACTAACAGCTGCTGCGGCACATGATCATCAGGAGAATACACAGGACACGTGAGAGAAGACTTCTTTAATCACACATTCTGGCCTCAACTCCCTTCCCTCAGGCGATACAGGGCACCTTCTATGCAAAAAATGGCCTCAGGTTGCGTCAGGGGAGGTTTAGATTGGATATTAGGAAGAAATTCTTCACTGAGAGGGTGGTTAGGCAGTGGAACAGGCTGCCCAGGGAGGTGGTGGAGTCAGCATCCCTGGAGGTGTTTAAAGAACGAATAGATGCGGTGCTTGAGGAGATGGTGTAGTGGTTCGAGAGATGCTAGGACAAAGGTTGGACTTGCTGACCCTGGAGGTCCTTTCCAACCATAATGATTCTGTGATTCTGTGAACTGCGCAGGTATCTGATTGGCTTCACTCAGAACCCCATCAGCCACGAAGCTACGGCTCTCCTACCAACAACATCAGAAGCATCTGTACCTGTTATAGATCCCACTGCAGAATTACAGTTAAATCATGCAGAAATTGTTCTGAATCCAATGAAATGTACAGAGCAGGCCCCCAGAAAGGGGAGAAACAACAAACTAGTGGTGTAGATGTATGTGTTGTGTGAGAACAACAGGGATTTAGATGTGACAGGCACAGCATCAGAGCCCAGGACTTCTGCCTTGACACCACTAGTACATGAAAAGCTGGACGTGAGCCACCAATGCACAATGGCAGCCCAGAAGGCCCCTCTGCCCTGGTGATTCCTCACCTGGAACACTGCGTCTAGCTCTGCAGCCCCCAAAATAAGAACAATGTGGACCTGTTGAAGTGTGTCCAGAGGAGGGCCATGAAAATGATCAGAGGGCTGGGGCAGCTCTCCTATGAAGACAGGCTGAGAGAGTTGGGATTCTTCAGCCAGGAGGGGAGAAGGCTCTGGGGGGATCTTCCAATACCTGAAAGGTTCCTATAAGAAGGTGGGGAAAGAACTGTTCACAAGGGTTGCTAGGAACAGGATGAGGGGTAATGATTTTAAGATAGAACACGGTAGATTGAGGCTGGACATTAGGAAGAAGTTCTTGAATATGAGGGTGGTGGATCTCTGGAACAAGTTGCCCAGAGAAGGGGTAGAGGCCCCATCCCTGCATATCTTTAAGGTCAGATTTGATGGGGCTCTGAGAACCTGATCTAGATAGAGGTGTCCCTCCTTATTGTAAGAGAGTTGGACTAGATGACCTTTAGAGGTCCCTTCCAACCCAATACATTCTATCATTTGATACATTGAGAAGGGATGTGTTCAGATGAGGAGTCTTTATGGGATTACATTCATAGACACTGTTCCTCTAGATACAAGGAACACCTCAAATACTTGTGTTTCTAACTGTACTAACACAGGAGGCTACCATTGGAATTATTGAGCTCCTGACCCTTCCTACCACTTCCTACCATCCAATTACACCCTGATGAAGGATTTCCCACCTACCTCCAGCAGAGGAATCACAAACTGGTGAGAAAAGCCCTGCTACAACATGGTGACCTATATCAACTATCAAAGCTTATTGGCCTAGGGAGAGACTTTGCTCAGCATGAGGGAATGGAGTGCTGAGGCCTTGGGCTACAAAACAGAACTGAGCATTACATGAACTTTTTAAGAAATTGTGAGGCCTTAATGGCACCAGGAAACAAGTGTTTGAGGAGGTCTTCCATGGGAGGGGCCCAGCTCAAGATGAAATAACCCAGCTGTGTGGCAGAACCTGGGGATTGGAACCAGCTGCACCAAGACTCCTCTCTGAGGAGGAGTTTAGAAAGCACTGGGGCCAGGTCTGCACCTTGCAACTCAACAAGAGCCTTTTCCCAGAATCTTCTAGAACAGCCTGGAGGTTGCCAACTGCAAATGCTCTCTAGGCCTCATCTCCACACTGAAGCAATGCACACATGCATCCTTACCCCCAGGCATTGGAAAAATTTGAAGGGAAATGCTCTAACACAAACCCAGAAAATCCTTTCGGGACAGCTTTCCGCTCTGTCATGCCTTCACCTCAGCTGGCAACTAAACACCAGCAGCCACTCACCCACTGCTTCCCCACCACCACCTGCCTCCCCCATCTTGTGCCAGGAGAATCAGGAGGAAAAAAGGAGAAAACCCCATGGGCTGAGATCAGGACAGTTTAATAGAACAACTCAAAGACAAACAATACTAA
>JAVSBS010008080.1:41439-72292 GCA_033124195.1 Coracias cyanogaster | reverse complement strand
AGGACAAACCAGCGACAGCCTGGGGAAAAGGGAGACACCTTGGTTATCTTTGTCTGCATGGGCAGAGTTCAGCATGGCACCGGGAGCTGTTGGCAACAGAACTGGTCCTGGGGCTCGGAGGAGAGCATATTGAGCTATGCACTAAGTCCAGACCTGGGAACTCCAGTCTCTGCTCCTCATTTTCTGGGACACTGTAAGCCAGTTCCTTGTCTTAAAGTTAGCCTTAGTTAGCCCATCGAGTGCTTGTTGACTGTTCGTTGTTGAGGTGGGTGCGTTTGACTGGAGCTGTGTCTGCAGGCTTCCTGAGGAGGATACCCATGGGCACTGCCTGGGCAAGAGGGGAGCAGGCAAGAGGCGGCAGGGCACTGGGACTCTCCCTAGCTGGGTCCCTGACACCCTCTAGTGGCAATATTTACATTTAATATTTCAGGAGCTTTTGAAACTTGGCAGGGATTGTGAGCACCCTGTGCTTAGCAGCCCACCCACCACTGAGGACCTGTCGCAGTGAGCTCCACAGTAACCTGTGGCTTGGGGACCAATAGGAAATGCTGTGTTTCTTGCTCTTTCTTTCCATGCTGTAACTGACAAGCTCAATGCTCTCAACTGGGGTCAGACTCAGCAGACTGGTTCAAGGATGGGGGTGGCACAATAGGTTTGCTCCCAGAAAACACTTTTCTGCTGCTTATCTCCCTATCCAGTCACTCGCTGCCAAACCTCACCTTGATGCTGGAGAGAGGGGAGCTCTGCTGACACCTCCAGGGGGTCATGACAGCTGCAGGAGTGGACTTGGGTTGGGAGACAAGGAGGGAACAAGGCTGGATACTGGGGAAGTGCAAGGCAGGGTGCTTGGACAGCATGTTAAAAAGAGGGGAGAATCTGGGTGAGAAGGAGTGGGCATGAGGATGTGCCATACAGTATCTCTCTTGGCTCTGATTCAGATGCGACCCCAGTCCCCTTCACACAGTGCTGACTCTCATCTAAGCTTATTCTTGCTTTCAAGTGAAGCTCAGTGTGCAGCGTGCCCCCAGAAACCCTGGGCAGCTCAGCAGCATGATGGCTGGCAGCAAAGCCGGGGCTCCCAGGTGGGCACCATGCAAAGAGTTACTTGTGTCCTGATTTGCAAACTGATGTCCTTGAAGCCTAAGCAGGATAACTGGCTTGGAGGGAACATCTTTTCTGATAACACCCCTCCCCACGTGTGCTGTCATCCTCTGGAGAGCGCCTTTGCGCCATTCCCTGCTTGCTTTTTTCCCCATGACTTCCAGGCCTGACCTGCTCCAGCGTGATAGGCTAAGCTGCATCTGTAGCCCTCTTGTCAGAGCAGGCCAGTGGGTCTGTGCCTTGGGGTGGTATCTGAGCCCCAGCAGACCTGCGGCCCCACTGTGGGAGTCCCCAGTGCTCCACAGCACTCAGAACGAAATGCTCCTTGGGCTTCTGAAATGAGCTGTGACCTGCTGCCTCTTGAGAACACCTTTTCCCTACCCACTTCCCCCTCCCCAAACCTGGTGCTCGAGGCGCGTCTTGCAGTGTAACTAAAAAAGTTGTTTGTGCATCACTGGCCAAGCATGAGAGCGATGGCACAAAGCACAGAGCCTCCCTGTTGGCCTGGACAGCTCAGGGCTCTTGCAGGTTCTTCCCCATGTCTGATCCCTCAGAAACTGGGCTTTCATTTAGCAAGCAGGTCTCTAATCCTTCTGGTTAGGGAGGCGGACACCATGCATGTCCATGCCAGGCTGATTTAAGACAATGGCCTCAAGGCTACATGCAACCCAAAAAGTCTTATTAATTCCTCTAACCAGGAGGATCTTGGTTGGCTTCCTTAACCAAAAGAGGAGGAATGCAGCACAGCATGTCAAGTGTTGCCACAGTTAAATTACAGCCTTTAGCAACATGCCACCACCTCCTGATTTTTCTCCAGGAATACATTTTGCAATAGCTTGCCCACGTGGGGTAAAAGATGCAAACCCTCCAGCCAGTTTATGACCTGGAAATATGAAGTCACAATTCCAGCTGGAGAAATGGTGCCCATACCAGCCTCTAACCTGCTCAGGAAACAGCATGGCAAGTGCTTGCTTGAGGCCCAGCCTTCGGACAGGCTTCCTGGCATTGCTCAGCTCTGCATCTGGCAAGCTAAGTGCCTGTCCTGGAGTCACCCTGCAGAGCCAGGCAGGCTCCCAGGGTAAGGATGGCAATGCCTTGCACACAGCCAGCAAGTGGCCATGCTGCTGAGCAGGGCTGGGTGGACACATGGTGGCTGTACCCAGGGCTCTCAAATTGAGGGAAGGAAGATGACATGCTTTCTTCATGGATAGCTGCTTTCACCCCATAAGCTGTCGTGCAGAGGCTGGTATAGCAGGGAGCTCTGCCTTTGAAGCTGCTCAGCTAGAAAGTAAGTCCATCGAGATGATGATCAGGTTTAATCTATTTAAATAAAGTAAGAAAAGTTACAAGAGCCCGTGGCTGGAAAACACACAGAAAGGGGCTGTGTGGCTCTGGAAATTATTCAGAAAGGTTTGAAATGAGAAATTTAAATCTCCTCGTGCAGGCGGTGTGAATCGGCAAGGTTAGTTGCCACTGTAGCACTGATTTGGGAGTCGGAGGGAAGGGGGAAAGGCGAAGTGAGACAAGGTCCTGCCTATGATCTTCCAGACACTATTGCTGGTGGGCAGGGGATGGCCATGCCAGTGACGAAGATGAGGGAGAGGGAGGAGGAGACATGGTTGTGGGGATGGGGGCAATGGTGATGTAAATGGCCTTACTAGGTACTTTCCCTGTCATGAGCAGTTAATTCCCTGGGTAGTGAGCACGTGGTAAAAGCAAATGCCTCGATCTGGGCTGGATACAGGAAGATTTCCCTCCTGTTTACTCCATCTCATGGCTTTTTTTTTCTTTCCTCTCCTCTGCTTTGACTTTTCTGCCAGAAATAACACCAGCAGTTTTCTTCACTGCAGCTCATTGCTTTCTGTCGCCCTGCCTGAACGAAACAGATGCAGCTTTTGGCAGCTCAGCTGATTTCATCAAACCTTCCAGTGCTGTCAATGAAACTGAACTGAGATATGTTAATTTTATTCCACCAGTAGAGGATGAAAACGTGGGCATTAGCAGGCTCACTGGTGCTGCCTTGTCTGCAGAGCTGGGAAGAAGGTTTGCATTCTTCTTTCCACATGGTATTTGTTACAGAATCGTATAATGTTTTGAGTGGGAAGGGACCCTTAAAGACCGCATAGTCCAATCCTCCTGACATGGGCAGGGACATCTCTCATTAGACCAAGTTGGTCAAAGGTAGTACAACTTCTCTGGGCAACCTGTTTCAGCATCTTACTACCCTCATTGTAGGAAATGTCTTCCTTACATCCAGTCTGAACCTCCCATCTTTCAATTCAAGATCATCACCCCTTGACCTGTCACTACAAGCTCTGGTAAAAAGGCGTGTTTCTTATAAGCCCTCTTTATATATTGGAAGGCCACAATAAGATCTCCTTGGAGCCTTCTCCAGGTTGAACAACCGCAACTACCTCAGCCTCTCTTCACAGGAGAGGTGTTCCAGTCCTCTGACCATTTTCAGGGTCCGCCTCTGGACCTTCAGTCTTTCTTGTACTAGGGGCCCCTGAGCTGGACATGGTAAAGTCTATCTTTTAGTGGTAAAGCCTCTTGCTAGAATTAAGATGCTTGCTAAAATCAAGCAAGACTAGGGGGTTGCAGGGGTTTTTCTTCATCCTGATTTTAGTGGCTGTACTTCCTTCCTTCTGGTTAATCAGCTGGAAAAGTAGCCGGCAGTTTTATTACCAAGTGCCTTGACGTGGCTGTGTCCCAGGAGCAGGCACTGGGCATGCTGCAATTGCATTGCCTCCCCCAGAGGAGCCACTTCCCTCCAAATGCAAAAACCCCTTCATTTGGCTTGAGGGCCTCGTTAAAACGTGAAAGGATATAAAGGAGAGGGGAACTGGATCTCTGACTTTTTTATGAGGGAAGATTGAAGGAACTAAATATGTTTAGCTTGGCCCCAGCAGGGACTGAGGGGTGAAGACCAGGGTGCAGGACTAAGGAGTGGCTGAAGAATGTGGGCAGGAGGGGGGTCATGAAGCATGCTGGGGGAACACGATGAAGGGGAGGCCACTTGGGACAAAATGTCCTGACAGGAAGTGGATGTATTAAGCTGTGCTGCTCTACAGTGTGGTGGCAAACCCTGTGCAGTTGCTGGGGCTGTTGAGCAGGAATTTAAGCACAGCACTGGACTATGTGCTGCAGGTCATGGTCTTTACCAGCCAAGGGCTTTGGGGATGATTCTTTTCTGGGGGACTGGATGTGAGCTAACAGGGCTTTGCTAATACTTAACGGTTAACTACAGCCATAAAAGGAAACCTCTCCCCCAGCTCTCCTTTAATGTGTCTGGGCTTTAGACTCAGCATTTAGGCATTGCTAACTGTTAGGCTGTTTTTCCATGTCCTCCTTTGCTGCAGTGATCCCAGACTCACTGCGAGTGACAGCAGTCCCGCAGACGCTGAATAAAGTGGAACGTGACTCCCTGGAGCTGAAGTGTGAAGTGTCCAAGAGCACAGCCCAGCACAGCCATGTCTCCATCGCCTGGTACCGGCAGCGAGGCAGCGAGGCGCCCGTGGAGATCATCTCCCTCAGCCGTGACTTCGTCCTGCGGGCTGGCAGCGCCTATGCCCAGCGGCAAGCCACAGGGGACATTCGGTTGGACAAAGTTGGGGAGACCACCTCAAAGCTCACCATCTACAACCTCCACCCATCAGATCAGGGCGAGTTTTACTGCGAGGCGGCTGAGTGGATCCAGGACCCGGACAAGTCTTGGTATGCCATGACCCGCAAGCGTTCCCAGGGTGCCATCGTCAATGTGCAAGCCACCGGTCAGTGTCTCCTCTGGCTTTTCTCGCTTGACTGGGCACTGGGAGGAGGTTGAAAATGGGGGATGGCTGGGGCTTGGCTTGCTCCTTTGCCATGTGCCCTACTTGGGAGGCTGCTGGCAGGGTTCTGAAGCAGGGCAGAGGAGGGCTCAACCACTGCCTACAGACAGGGTAAATGCCAGCAACCAGGGGACACCAGGACAACAAGGGGGCTTGAGTGGCAGGCCCTGTCTTCTGACATGGTCATCAATCTGGGGCTAACACAGGAGCTAAAAAATGCGTCTTAAGCACTTGGTGCTAGCACGGGCAATGAGAAATCTGTTGAGTAAGGAGGTAAAAGTGACACAGCAGAAAATAAAACTCAAATTTTCAGAAAGCATTTCTGTATTGCATAAGGTCTGTTTGCTGAAGCAGTTTCCTGCTAAGGATCTAAACACCCAGCTGAGCTCTTTCTTCCTTCCTGATATCCCCAAAGGCCTTGCCTCTTGACCCCAGCTGAGCAGGGTGTGAGTAGGACTAGGCTTCAGGTTACATCCCACAGTACTGCTGGATGCTAGTGTCACAGGAGAGCTGCTCCCAGGAGTAAAGGCTGGAGGAAAGGGTTTTGGCTGGGAAGGCCTTGCAGCTCTTGCATGCTGGGCTGCAAGCTGCCTTTCCTGCAGCACGGCTGATCTGGGCTTTCAGAGCAAAAGCAAGCCCCTAAGCCCTCCACCTATGGATGTGTGTGTTCGAGGGATGTTGGACTTGCAGGGAGTAGCAGGTTGTAAGCACCTCGCATAAGGTGTGCTGGCCCTCCTGATGGGCTTTGCCATGCTGATACAAGTTGGGTCTGTCTCCCCAGATAAGGAATTCAGTGTCCGGCTGGAGACGGAGAAGCGGACGTACATTGTGGGTGAGCCTGTGGAGTTTCGGTGCATCCTGGAGGCACAGAATGTCCCTGACCGCTACTTCTCCATCTCGTGGGCCTTCAACAGCTCCCTCATTGCCAGCCTGGGACCCAATGCCGTGCCAGTGCTCAACAACGAGTTTGCCCAGCGCGAGGCCCTAGGCCAGCTCAAGGTGGCTAAAGAAAGCGACAACGTTTTTGTGCTGAAGATCTACCGCCTCCGCCTTGAGGACAGTGGCAAGTACAACTGCAGGGTGACTGAACGGGAGAAGTCTGTGACAGGAGACTTCATCGATAAGGAGAGCAAGCGGCCGAAGAACATCCCCATCACTGTCCTTCCACTCAGTAAGTAAAGACTTGCCCATCCACTACTGGGGCCATTGCTCTATTGGGCAGCTAGCTGGTGGGGCAGTGATGTGCCCAGACTTCAGCGACGGGGAAGAGGGAGGATAAGAGTTTGCATGCTGTGGAGGCTTGAAATCTCAGCTTGCAAGATTTTTGTTTTTTTTTATGGGAAGGGGATGATAGAGAGGGAGGGATATGTGTCAGATCCATAGGTGAGGAAACATGCCCCCACCTTGGTAACGACACCAAGCTGTTGGTTTTATCCTTGAGCTGAAGGTGCATGTGACAGCCTCTGGCTTGCTCCTCGCACCTCTCTCCTCGGCGTGCTCTGCAGGGAGCCTGGGTACTGGGTGCTCTAAAGTACTCAGGCATCATGGGGAGATCGGCTTCACCTTGGTTTATCCTAAAAGCTGCTATGTTCCTGCAGGCCATTCACTGACTGTTGTATTAGGAGAAACCAGGGTTCATGTGCTCTTTGAGCTCCGGTTTGCTCTTCAGCATGGAGCTCTGTTGTGGTCACTGTGTGTCTACCAACCCTGGTGAAACCCTTGCCTCAGTGCCTTTTATGTTTGTCAGACAAACATGATAAATACAGAAATAAAAGGGTGAGAGGAGGGGTCCACTGACTCATTCCTTGTTTTGCGCTCTGAAACTCAGGTAGCTGAGGCATGAGGAACCATACACATGTTGCCCTGGCTACCCTGGCAGTGGGTTTTGACCAAGCAGAGGATTGCTGCGAAAGGATTTTGTTCAGTGTTCATCTCCTGTCTCTTAGGTTTGTAGGGAAATGCAGCCCTTTCCTCTAGCTTTTTTTTTCCCCTCCTCCTTTCTCCAAAAGAAATTCTATTTCTTTTCTCTCCTACCAATATGTGGTCTCGTTTGTTTGGTTTTGAAAATGACTCTAACTAGAAATCTTGCACTGGACAAGTGTCTAAAATATAGTACTTCTAGGCACAGCCGCCTTTCAGACAGATTTCATTCTTGCCATTTGATAAATCACCAGCTCTAGAAGCAAATGTGATGATTTTTCAAGGGTACTAAGTGTCCACAACTCCAACAGAAGACAGCAGGAGTAACCAGCACTCAGTATCTCTGAAAAAACAGCTGTAAAGCTTTACATTTCTGGGAAGCTCAGGAACCAGGTTTTTTGATGTTACCAAATGTTGATAGCTACCCCTAATGTCACTACCTGTGAGAGTTTGGGAGAGCTTCTCCCAAAAGATGTAGGAACGGACATGGCAAGATGGTGATCAGGATGATGTGAGTTGAAAAACCCAGGGAGCTGGAAGCTTTTTTTTGGCAGAGCCGGTTGCGTGAGGCGCATGTTGTAGAAACAAATTCCCTCAAGTTTTGCTGAGATCCCATCCTGGACCTGCGACCAGAAGATGCAGCAATGTCATGTGAGCCATAGGCAGAGAGATTTCTCCCAGCTTTGGCCTACACCTGCTTTGAGTGTGCAAGTCACCAGGAGTAGCTCGCTGCCCACAGGCTGTTTTTGGATGTGGTCACGCATAAGGTTAAAACGTGCCTGGACCCAAATGTGTGGGCAGTTTCCTGCGCCTGGTAGAAAGCCTCTCTGGCCAGCAGCGTCCTTTTTGCAGACCAAGAAGTGGCAAGTGTCTGTCATCTCCCCTGTGTGTATGCATTTTTCTCCGTAGAGACCAGCATCTCCTTGGAGATTATCAACAACGCCAGCAATGTCTTGGAAGGGGAGAGCCTGCGCTTTGGCTGCAATGTGCGCTCGGGTTTCGGGCCCCAAAGCCGCTTCTCTGTCATCTGGCAGCTAATGGACAAGCTGAACCGGCGCAGCGAAATTGTGCGTCTGGATCGGGAGGGCACCCTGCAGCCAGGTCCCTCATATGCTGAGCGGAGCAGCTATGGGGGCATCCAGGTGGAGCAGGTCCGGCCTGGCTCCTTCACCCTGGAGATCTTCAACAGTGTCAAGGCGGACGAGGGCCACTACGAATGCCGGGTGGTCGAGTGGACACGGACGTTGGATGGGGAGTGGCAGATGGTTGGGGAGCGACACGCAGGCACCCCAGTGTCCATCACTGCTCTGGGTGAGTACTCGAGGTGCAGGGAGCCACAGGGCTGCGCTCCCCATGTGTCCGTCCCTCCCAGGAGGTCACCTGTGAATAACTGGGGCTGCGCTTGGCGCTCTCGCCATTGCTTGCCAGCAAAACAGAGGTACTGCAGCTGCCGGTAGATTGGTGCAAAATGTTTGCATGCCCCTTTGTGTGTGGGGGCAAAGTCGGAGTGGTGGCTGTGGCAGGAGCAAAGTGGGGAGTGGCTAAGGAGAGGGGCAGTGATTCCAGCATCCTTCCAAGGAGAGGCTGCCAGTCCCATGATGTGCATCCCCAGCATTGGAGCCGGGCAATGTGGCAGTGCTGTGGTGGTGCTCCACCAGGAGCCAGTGGGCATCAAAGACTCCTTGCCTGCCCTTGCCTTACCTCTGCTCGCCAGACCAGGAGAGCAAAACACTGGGCATCTCTTGGCCCAGCCACCAGAAATGGCGAGTGTCTCTGACAGCGTCAGAAGCCTGCAGAAGACATGGGTCAAGAATGGTCCTCACTGCCTCTACAAAGAGGCATTTTGCTGCTGGCCCAGAACCACAACATTGTCCCTGGCCAAGCCAAACTAGGACCTGGGATCATTGCGGCTGGTACTCTGCTCTGCCAAAGGGCTCCTCCATTTCAAACACAGTGAAACCACATCAGTTTAGGAGAGGGAAGATAGAGCATTAGGGATTTTGCATGGATTGGGAAATACTTTAGTCCCACTTAGGTGTTACTGTCATAGGTCCTGGACTAGTTCCCGAAGTGCTCTGCAGGAGAGTGAAGAAGGGATGACTGCACCTATGAGTCTACTGATTTGCAGAATGCCAGGGCTATAAACAATCAGGGATTTCTATTAAAAGGCTGAGATAGGAATGTGGGGATTTTTTTTTTCGGTTCTCTGCAGTATTAATCCTAAGATTTGGCAAGACGTGTGAGACCAGACTTCAAAGTTGTATCGTATTCTGATTAAAATCTTGCTTTTTTCCTTCTTTCCTCCCCTTCACTTTTGACCTTCTTTTAGAGACTGTTCTGTCTGGAGCTAGAAATCTTTGCTGTATAGCTTCCAAAAGCAGATAGGGACATTAATTTGTAAAGAACTAAAGGCAGATTCTCATCTGCAGCTTCCTCACAAGGTTGGCAGCATTTGGTCTGCTGTAAGTCTGTGTATCAACCCTTCTCATTACCAGTTGTAGAAGTGTTGAGATGAAGTGTTAGGATTTTAAATATATCACTTCTACTCCTGTTAAAATTTGGAATTGCCCAGCAGTTCCAGAAGATGTGGTGGAAAGGTAGTCATCCTTCCTCCTTCGCTCCGTATCCCAGAGAAATCACCAGCTGTTGAGCACCTTCTATCAAGTCCTAAGAAATTCCTAGGTCCTCTTCCTATAACTAGCAGAGCTGAAGGAGCTTACGAAAATTTAGTGGAGAAAACACTGAGTATTGTTTCTTTACTGCTGAATCTGATACTTCTTGTTCAGTGTAATGTTTTTAAAGTGTCCTGAGAAACTCAAATGGAAGGTGCTAAGAAAGAGCAAGAGAGCTTTATGGCTACAGAAATTGCTAATAAAAAAAAAAAGTGGTAAGTGAAGGTCTAATCATCTGCCAGTCTGCCAGGGTAAGAAGCTCTTCAGCTGAATCAGCACAGATGATACTCAAAACCATTAATCTATCTACAGGGTGGTTGAGAAGCAGTAACCAGAAGAGACATGTGCTGTCAGATGAGACCAGATGTCTGTGAACTTCTGAGGGTCTCGAGTGCCTGGCAGGGACTTCACTCCCTGGCTGGCTGGGGAAGGAGGAGGCAGACAGGGTGAGGGGAGGCTGCTGTATTCTTGTATGGAGGTCTTGCAGAAATTCTACCCACTTCTATGTGTGGCTTCTCTCTTTTTGTACCAAGTCCTGAAGGAAGAAGGGCCTTTGTGTGTTAACCTAAGTGCTCATGAGCATGTTCGTTGAGTTGAAGACCTGAGAAACATACCTGGCTTTCACACAGCGGTCAAGAGAAGTCCCTTCATGAAGCTTCCTTGCCCAGGCCAACTGGAGATTAAACATTATAAAGTCATCTGGTCTTTGTGAAATGAAGTTGGCTTTTTAGGGCCATTGCTCGCTCAGCAGTGCTCTGAGCTGGGCCTGGTAACACACTTTCTGGGGCAGGAGGTCTGCTGCAGGGTCTGAAGGTCAGGACTTACATAGAGATGAGATGCAGCCAGTACTGCAGGGGAGGCAGCCTTGGGTCTTGCTCCCCTCTCCTGCATAATCACTGAACACGTTACAAGAGGCTTTAATCCCAAAGATTGAACTGTTTTCTCAGTAATTACACATCCTGGAGCTCTGGCGTGGTGATACTGTGGAGCTGCAAAAACACTTGCTGGAAACATGCAGATGCAGTAGTGTCCATGCTGCGGCTGGTCTGGCCCACAGCAGCAGCACTGCAGGTTGCAGGGAGCTCCTGGCTCATCTCTCAAACTGTAATTTTGAGCTAGTGGCAGGCTGAAGCTCCATGCTGATCCAGAAGACATTCTGGTTTCTACTGAGCGCTGGCTGGGGTCTTCCCCCAGGGCAGCAGCTGTGCTGGGCCGGCCAGCAGGGCATGGGGAGGGAGGAGGGCTGCCCACCGGCCTGGGCCACCCTACAGAGCCTCCTGTGAAGGGAGCGCTTCTTGAGGATGTTGCCAGTAGAAAACAGGGTCCCTGCTAAATCTGCTGTCCGCACTGAAGTGATGGGAAGAGAAGAAAATGTTTCTCTTTGCAGCTCAGAACACACGAGCAATACTCTGACCCAAAATGTAAGCCAGTCAGCTGGGAGTATGTTATCTTCAAATTACTAATAGACTGTTGGTTTCAAGCTCCCCTAAACAAACGAAGAGTTGGGAGTAGACAAGTCAAATTGTATTGACTGACTTGCGGAGCGGTGGATGTGCGAGGATAACTGCATAAAGTCATCCCGGAGCTGTGATCTGGAAGAGAACAAAAGCCATGCTGTGTGAAGAACAGGAGCAACCAGCTTCTCTCTTAGTTGCCTCCATCCTGGGGTTTTGTAACCACTGCTGCCTCTCCAATGCATGAACAAAAGCTGCTGCTTCTTGCTTTCCTCATCTTTCCTTCACCTACAGCAACCAGCCGCAGACCTGGGGTGGGGGACGGGGTGGTGAACCCCTGCCTGAGAGGTGGCTCTGAATCGCGGGGTCTGCAGGCGGTCAGGCTGGTGCTGAGCAGCTGCTCTGCCAGGTGCTGCTCCCTGGCCACTGCGCTGCTGCGTTCCTGTACGGGGCTCTGGCAGCCTGCAGAGGCTGGCTGCTCGCCCGCCGGCTCTCTGGAGATCTCGCTCCTCTGGCCGGAAATCGAGCACAATCCTGCTGCCGCTGCAGCCAGTGCTCACACAGGCACTCACCACACAGGCACAGGCACATTGGTGTGTTTTTGCCGCTGCTTTTCCTGTCACTTTGCAATTGCAAACGAGGAGACAACACATTGCAAGCAGGTGATTATTCCAGGCCCGTGACTGGATGACCACGCTCTAGCTTTTGCATGCTAAGAGGAGTGCCTCGTTAGGCAGGTGTGTCTCAAAGCCCTTTTCTCTCTTTCCGCAGAGGCTGGCTTTGCTGTCACAGCCATCTCCCGCACACCTGGTGTGACCTACAACGAGTCCTTCGACCTCCAGTGCATCATCAAGCCCCACTACCCATCGTGGGTACCAGTGTCGGTGACGTGGCGTTTCCAGCCCGCAGGCAGCACCGAGTTTCACGACCTGGTCACTTTCACGCGCGATGGCGGGGTCCAGTGGGGCGACAGGTACTTGGGTTTCCGGACCCGCACCGCCATCGAGAAGGCTGAGTCCAGCAATAACGTGCGCCTGAGCATCAGCAGGGCAAGCGACACAGAGGCCGGCAAGTACCAGTGCGTGGCTGAGCTCTGGAGGAAGAATTACAACAGCAGCTGGACGCGGCTGGCTGACAGGACCTCCAACCTGCTGGAAATCAGGGTCCTGCGGCCAGGTGAGTGCAAAGAGCACCTGAGAGGGGCTGGGGTGTACATCATGGGGACAGGTACTAGTTGTACCAGTGCTGCAGTAGTCTCCAGAGTGAGGACTACTCATGTGGCTGCGTCTGACATCTTACACTTCTGCATGGCTCAGGTGGAAGTGCTCCATTCTTTGGCCACAGATATGTTGGAGCTTCCTTATCCACCCCTGGGGAATGGGATCCTCTCTTTGCTCCTTGTATACTGTTCATAAGGTTTTCTTCTAGGAAGCGACGTGACTGAAGCTTGATCCAGTCTCTGGGCTGTTCTTGTGAGATGGAGGTAGCTTTCTGGTTACTATCTCCGTTCGTCAGAACAGACTAACCTGGGGAAGTGAGCAGAGGGACAGGTCAAATAAGATCAGAGAATAAGAGACATGCTTCCACCAAAGTCTGCACATGTGCCATAGGTGAAGTGCTGTAGCTCCTGTCTCGTGACTGGCTGCATCTCTTGCTCTGCTGGAGGCATCTTCAAAAGCAGCTAGTGATCAAAGAGCCTGACTTTCATTAACACCAGAAATTGAGCCCTTTCCAGCTGGAAGTCACTGAGACTGTAGGTGCCCGCACAGAGTGTGCAACAGCTGGGCAACAGACACCTAGCTTGGCAAGGAGAGTCAGAAAACCTGCAAGGAGCTTATGCTCCCTGTACAGCCAGTGGAGTTAGGTACCTTCTGTAGGCCTTGTTGCTGATATATTGGTAGAGCCTTCTGTTGTCTACAAATGGTGCAAAGATATGTGATCAGGGCAGCTCTGGGTTATTGCTGAGTGGTTTATTGCTGTCTCAGCCTTCGGACTGGATTTGATGTTTGGAGTGAGGCTTTTAGCACCTTCAAGACTCTTGGCTCAGGTCCTTGCAGCATGGTAGTCCTCCCTTCATGTACTATGCAGAGGGTCTCCTTCCTGGCTTGGGCTTTTTTTCCCTTCAGTGGCCCTTTTCATACACTCCTCCACCTTCCCCAACCCTTAGCATGTCTTCAGAAAAGTCAAGGGATGCTGTGAGTTCCAGGCACCTTGTGAGCTCTCCATAACCTTTCTTCCCTCTCTCCTTCATTGCCCTCATCTCCAGGTTAATCTTCTCCATTTATCTTGATTATCCTGCCTTGTAATACGTGTTTTACTGCTCACAAGGTCAGGTTGGTGATGTTCATCATTTTAGCTTGTTTCCCTAGGAAACAACATTGACTGGATATGATCCCTGGAGTAATAGGCTTCTTCGTGGCACACCTCTGTGCGTGCATATGTGTGTAGAACCAGAGAAGGGGAAATCCTTGATAAGAGCTTCCAGAAGAGAGCCTCTGTGTCACAGCTCAGGGTGGCAAGAAGGATGTTTAAAGGACATTTAAACTGTGCTCTGTCAGCCAGTTCTTCTTTACTGGAGCACTAACCATCAAGCGATGCCTTAACAGAACAAGTCATCTAGGTCTCCATGGTTTTTACCTCTCCCTATCTGCCTGCTGCGCAACGAACTACTGCTACACAAATCGTAGCTGTCAGTCCAATGAGCCTTGCATAATGTTTGAGGGTTTATGGCTCACAAGGGGGAATGGAATAAAAGAGAGTGACTCCTCAGAGCACCGCCAGCACCATGGTTGCACACTCCCTATGTTTTGTTTCCGTGTTCCAGGCAGCTGCTGAGAGTGGACGGTTGATGTTTGCAGTGAATGCAGTGCCGGCAGTTGTACCAGCAACTGCTGTGGTTCTCTCTGGTTTTGCAGGCTGCATAGGATCGTGTTTTGTCATTGCTGGGTCTTTGGATAATCTCCAGGCAGGATCCAGGATGGTGTGGGAAGTGCCACATCCTATAGCGCCCCCCAAGTCAGACCTTCGCTGATGAAGAAGGTGCTGGTTTTCAGATTAATATCCAGGGCTTCTTCAAAAGGGGTCATTGAGGACCACTGAACAATTGAACACCTGAGAGCATTGTCAGCCTAATACTATGACTTTGTAGTGACCTTAATCTGAGATAACTTCAGGCTGCTATTGTGTATCTTATTCCTAGATTTCTCCTTTCCCTTGCCGCTAGCTATGGGTTCCTGCCTTGGCCCATATGCCAGTGGGTTTAAGATGAGCTGTCTGTACTACCAGTCCACTAAGGGACACTATAAAGAAGGCCTTTCTGGAGGTCTTTTGGCAAATTGAGCCAGCATCTGTTCCCAGATTGTAAGTTAATGTTAGGATTCTAGTTTCCTCTTAAACCCCTGCTCCCTGTTGGTCAGAGTGACCTTTCTGTTTGACGAGGTGAAGATGTTGAAATCAATTTAGGTCGCCTTCAAAATGTGATCAGGTGAGAAAGGTAAAGTAGGGGCTGCCTTGATTGCTTCATTAATCTCTTTGCTTTGTGAAATCCCACATCTGCAAGGGACAAGGTGCTGGAGCTTCTCCTGGTGTGTTGGTTTGGTGTTCCAGTGCTCAGGCTGCCTCTCCTTAGCATTCTTGAGTGTTATGTTCCCAGCCCCACGTGCATGAAACTGTAGTAAGAACTGACAGTGTGAGGAAAAGCCCTATAAAGAGTACTGGCTGTATATGTGAGAGCTCATAGAGAATTTAAGTATCATGAGGGCATCGTGTTCCTCACTTGGTGGTGTATGAAAACTTACCAGCAGCACTAGGATCTGATGGTCCCATTCATGGCCTGCTTCTTAATGTCACACAAGCCTGCACACCTTGGGTTGCAAAGTAGAGGGTTGGTTGTGCACAGGTAGGGGCACGCAGCCCCAGGTAGCTCATGTGTGATTTGCAGGTAGGGACCTGCACTACTGTAGGCTGAGTGCTGGGTTCTAAATTGGTGGAAATTCAGGCTGGCAGGGTTGTGGACCAGACTGGCTAGACTGCCTGTGGCCCTTTTGTGTCCTTACAACACAGTGCTCTCCTTTTTTACTGCCATCTTTTGAGCTGCCTGTAGTTTCTGTCTTGGTGAGCTCATGTTGCAGCATAGGAGAAGGAACAATAAAAGTAAGTCTCAGTTCATGCCAGCTGCTTCCTCAAAGCCAAAGCTGGCAGGAGACCATGCAGAGGAAGACGGGCTGAGGTTAGAGTGAGCTTCAAGTACAGGGGCGGAGATTTCTTCACACTCCTATCCTCGTGTTTGGGGCTCCTCTTCCACTATCTAGCCTGCTGGTGAAACCTCAGTTCTTTCATCCCTGAAAGCTGGGGCTTGCCCTGAGGGTTCACTGCCCATTTCCATTCTAGAGACTTTGCCTTGCCCTTTGCGAACAGGCCTCTTTCCAGATGGAGAAGAGCATTCTCCATGCAAGCTTTACCAAGAGATCTGCAAGAGATTGGTCAGGACAGATGTGTCCTGTCCTTGGAGGGGACAGTTGTGGTGACTCCCTGGCCCTTGCTGATCTCTCGGGTTTGAGGGGGGACAGAGATGCCAGCAGTTCCTTTTGAATGCAGGTGACCCTGGAAGCGTTTGGATTCAGGCTGAGCTCTCAGTGTCAGGATGCTGGCTGAGCAGTGCCCGCTCGCTGCTCTCTGCCCTCTTCCTCATGCAGCGTGGAGTCAAAGGAGCAGCAGCGTGGGAGGTGGAATGGTGCCCGGGCTGCAGGTCCTGCCTGAGGGAGGAAGGTGGTAGATAAATGGATGTGGGTTAAGGGGTGAACTGAGAGCTGCCAGGCAGGTTCTGTTCCCGGCTCCTCCTTGGATATTGCTTCTCCTTGCCAGATTTTCAGTGATGGAGTGGCTGAGACAGGAGATGCTGTCTGGAGCAGTGTGTGTCTGTGCAGTCTGTGGGACTCAGACAAGGGCAGCAGACAGTCTCTGGCGGCACTGTCCATGATGAGGACTCTGCTGTGATCTGGGCAGGCTGGGACGTCTGGATAGAACTCTGTTGGCAAGGAGGATTGAGCAGATTTGTGCTGGTGTATTAAACTGCCATTGTCCTTGTATGCATTACTGCACTTATCTTTCCCCGGCAGCACAAGCAAGAGGGCTATTTGGCAGAGCTTTGAGAGGGCCTGAGGCCTGTGTGCTGGGGAGTCTCTCTGGCAACAGCAGAACAAAAAAAGCAGGGCTTCCACACAAGCAGGAGGTTTTGGCAAAGTCCTCCAAGCACCCCTCACCCTTTTCACACTCAGGCACAGAGCTGCCCATCCCAACTTGTGGGGCATCCAGCTCCCCATGCCTCTGCGCTCTTCCCACTCTTCTGTCCTGTCGTTCCTCGGCTGGTTCTTTCATGACTGATCTTGGGGCAGGTGCATGGGGAGAAGCCACAATCATCTCTATAAATCTGCCCTCTTGCTGTTGGGTTTTTGACAGTAATGAACGTGGGAGGAGGGATGGGTAGGGGTGGTGGAGGATAATAACTGAGCAGATGCCAGGGGTGCTGGGCTCCTTGCTGCTTTCTTGCAAGCTGGGCTATGGCGGATTGATTGACCTGGGAGCCATCGAGCAAACACGGCAGTCAGACTCTTCAGTAGAGCATTAATTAGCTTCCAGAGGCTCTCCAGAGGCTGCTTCGTAAAGTTTGGTTTATTAGGAGCTGTCAAGTTGAAGCCATCGTGGAGGCAGAGGGTAAAGGCTCCTCAAGCTGGCCTTGGAGAAGCTATGGGAGGCTTTTGCCTGAACCTTACTTTGAGAGTGGGGTGAGCCAGAGCTGTGCTTCAAAATCCTGCACCTAGGTAGGTGCAGAGTGCTTTGCCGCTCTCCTGCTGTCATGAGAAACCACCGCTGACAGCAGCCTGGCTGCCAGAGAGAGGAGAAAGGAGAGGAGAGCAGAGGACCCTCACCTCTTTGTCCAGGCCCATCCCTCGCAGCCGTGGAAAGACTGCTCAGTACCCTGCTTGTCCTTCCCTCTGAAGACTCAGTGAGCAGCCAAGTAGGGGCTGGTTGTGACCAGGCAGGCTGGGGATGCTGGGAGGATGAGGAGGAGGAGAGTTGGGAAAACAGGTTGTTTTATGGCATGCTTAATGCTGAGAGAGGAGGACTGAGTTTCAAACAATTACCAAGACACTTCTGGAGTATAAGGAGAGGCTTTCCCTAACAAATGAAAATCAGATATTATTGTTAATTCCTTTCTTCTGTCTTATTTCTCAGTAATGTCTACGTGTGAGGAATTCTCTGACGGATAGGTGTGAAAGATAACTTTTCTATGATGGGTGGCAAGTGGGGTACTGACCAGATTCTTGAATGGAGGCTCAAACAAGTGCTTTCAAGGGCCACAAAGTGCATACTAAAAAATATGACATTTTTTGCTGCTGGTACCATCCAGCAATAAAGTTAAACAAGGAAAGGTAATGAGCTGGAAACTTCCTTACAGAAGTGAAGTCTGGAAACTGAAGTTTGCTGCTTGCTTGATCCCAGAGTGGTTTTGCTCTGTAGAATAGCACTGCTTCCCTGCTTTACAGCCGCCTGCTCCATCTGGCAAATAGTTGTACTCTTGCTTGAGTGATAAAGGAGTTCAGGAAGAGCTCCGGGGAGACAGGAGGCTGTTTATCAGCAGCTGCAACCGTGGTGCAGAGCAGTCTCCTCTCCCCGGGGTGCTCAGGGACTTGCCCCTTTCCCTTCACTACCAGTGAGGTAAGACCCACTGTTCTACCTCAGAGCTGCTGCTCTTTCCTATCGGCTTCCAGCACACTGAGCAGGCAAAATGAAGGGGTTCAGTGTTGTGTGATCCAGGGCTGTCCTCTTGCATAGACCTGCATTAGCCACCCAGCCGGAGCCCATTTTGAGGTAGGTGGGTTTGTTTCTTCCACCTCCTACCCCTGGTAGTCTCCTACCCCTGTACATTTGCCCTGAGGAGCTTTGTCCCAGAGGATCTGCAGTTGCCAGATCCTCTGAGACAGCTTCCCCGCTTACTGCTGCTTCCTTGGCACAGTTATTTATCCCAGGCTGGCATCCTGGGGTGCTTTTTGTCCACACTTAGCCACCACACCCTGCTCCCATTATCCTTGTCCCCCATCTTCTCCATATACAGTCACTGTCACACACACCTGGAGCCCCTTCTTCTTGCTGCCGCTGTGGTGCATAGCATAACCTGTATTGTTCAGGCACTGGTTTGTAAATATCAGTTTGAGGTGGGGTTTTGCCCATGGGCATGCATCCATGTGAGGATGCTCTCCCTGCCCGCTCCAAGCAGGGCACTTCCTGGCTGGCCTCGTCAAGCTGGCTGTGGTTTTGTGCTCATGGATGTCAGAGAGGTGCTCCACCACGTCACTCAGCCGGGCAGGTCTGTCCCAATGCATGTTACACATTGGTGTGAGGTTACATTGGTGTCAGCAGAACTGGAGTACCCAGAGCAAATGCCATCTTGGTCCCACAAAAAACTGCCATGTCAAAACGAGCCCGTCAGCACAAGCAGCAGGGGAAGGAGTTCATGCTGCATGTGCTGCAGTTATCCCAGCCCCGTGCTGGGGATTCTGACACCGGCCTTGAGGGGTCAGAGCTGTGATTGACCTCCCCTTGCCTTTGGTTTCCCATCTGGGAGCAATGATAGTTGGATCCTCTGCAGGTTTGCCTGTGAAATCTTTCTGGCAGAGCTGAGTGTGTTGAGCTGATTGCAGTCAGTTATGTTCAGGGCTTCCCTTGGGGCTTAAGCCTGGAAAATGCATCCGCAGGCATAACCTGAGAAGCTGGACTTTAAATGTGTGAAGCATCTTGGATGCATTTCATGAGTGTGAACAGGATGGGAGTGCATCCTTGCACCTAGTGAGACCCTAACCCAGCTCAGCCTGCTCCCTGTGTGCCCATTGATCTTACTGTGGGCAGTCTTCCTTTTCTGCCCCCTAACAAGACTGACAACACCAGGAGACCTGAGCTGTATTCAGAATATGCTGCTCTGTTGACATTAACTCTCTTCACAGTTACTTTTTTAGAAGCAATTTTTTCACTTTGATTTCAAAGCACTCTCTGCTTCTCTCTCTGATACCTCCTGAGCGGTTTCCCACTCCTATTTGCAGCATACATACACAGAGCCATGGTGTCAGCCTGTTTGCAGTCTGTGCACATGCAACTTCTTTGATGCTGTCTTGAATGTCTTCTCTCTACACACTTTAGCTTCTCATCGATTCCCTGTTTGCTCTCCTTGGACTAAAATACTCTACAGTGAACAGTACTTAGATGCTTAGACTTAAAACAGCTCTAAAGTTTTTTGCACGCCTTGTGTCCTTGAAGACTTCAAAAGCAGAGTCAGCAGGGGCAGCCCTTGGGGGAGAGGGAATGCTGGTGGTAAGAGGGTTTCTAGTCAGTTGTTGACCACCGTTCCCTTATCCATGCGTGAAGCCCCAGCCCCTTGGCTGCCTCACTGGTCTCCACAATGTCAGTGGCCTCAGAGTCAGGAGGCTCAGTGCTACAGCAGCACAATTTTTCTCATGCTGCATTCTCAACCGCCCAGTCAGAGTGGAACCCAGCCCAGTGTCCCTCTCAGCATGCCTGAGCAGCAGCTTTGGCTGTCCGTCCTTGTGCATGGTGTCTGTACCATTTTTGTAGCTTCTGTATTGCATGGGATGCTTCTCCTGGATTGAGGAGCTACATATTCCCCAGCAGTCCTTCGCACATCCAGGCTGTGTCCTGTTTCCAGAGCAGTGCTGAACAGCCAAGCAGAGAGGTGGCCCAGACCCAAGTACCATAAATCCCCTGCCTTCATGAGCATTGGTTCAACTGATGGTCTGGGGGTGTCTTCTGCTGATGGGACACAGCTGGCTGGACACAATGGCTTTGTCTCCGGAGCGACAGTGAACTGCATAGCCAAATGGTGCAGCAGCAGTGGCCATGTAAAGGAAACAACTTCCGTAAAATAAACCCAGCCATTTCTTCCCATGGTGGTTTTACCTTGTGAAATTAATACCTCTGTGTCAGCAGAATAAACAAGGACAATTTTTATCTGAATGCTTTTCCAGAACTTTGTTTCATAAGGGGCTGATTATTTGGGGGTTTCTGCCTGTTCTGACACGGGTCAAAGACTGAATTCCTGGGTTCACTGATCCTGTGATCTGCTTCCTTACAGCAAAACAGCACGTTCCAGATGTGCTGAGTCTATGGCTCAGGGTCTTTTAACCTGTACACTTGAAAGTTGGCTCCCAGGGCCATCATACTTGCTTAAATAGGAATTTGGGATACTGTTAAAGAAAATTGCTACAGTTTTCCCTGTCCCATGTAATGGAGAAGCAGGGAGTGCAGATAATGATGGATCTGTATCTCATCCTGCTGTAGTACTTCCTCTGTCCTTAAGAAGTTCAAAAATACAATTTCTTAAGAAACGACAGATGGCTCATTTCACTTGGTTGTTCTTCCACACAGTAGTCAAATTTCCCAGTTAATTTATAGAGGCAGCAGTATCATGAGCATTTCAGGTGGAGGTGGAGCTTATCTAGCACTTGGTTGCACAGGAGGAGGTGATCCTCATCCTTGTGCTGCTGCTGGCTGCATGGTCCTCTCCCATTCCTTGTGCTGGCATCGATCCCACTGTGTGCCAGCTCAGTTTATTAAACCTGCAGAAAATTAACCCAGGGGAAGGGAGTAGTTAAAGATGAGTGGAGTGAGCTAGGTCTTGGATGAATTCAGTTCAGTCTTTCTCAGGAGGCTTTATCTCTGCACGGAGGGCAGCACTGACAACCTGGGGCTGGCAGGGCTGATACGGGCAGCATCCAAAAGACCTCATGATCCTGGCCAAGGTCTGTCTGGAGAGCTTGCTTGCTGGATGGCTAGAAAATAGTATTTCATACCACCTTCGGCACCTCATCTCTTTCTGCATAGCAGCCAGCTTTTCAGCAGTAGCCACTGAAAATGCTCAAGTCAAATACAGTCTGTGCAAAAGTCAGCCATGTGCTACAGGGTGCAGTTGTACTCTTAGCATGCACCTACACAAACTTCTCCAATATTTTTCTGACACCCTGTTAGGAAATTCGGCCATTAATGGCCGGCCTCCAGAACGGCATAGGAGATTGTGTGTGGTGCTGCTGTATGTGTTACAACTTGCTCTTCAGGTACATTTAATTACATTTTTTTCCTAATTGATGGAGCGCTCCTTTGTTTGAAATCTTTCTGATGAGAAGTTGATTAAATATCTTGGTATGTTGTTTTTTTCTTTCTTCATTCTCAGTGGCTGTAGCTTCGTGCTGAATTTATTTTCCAGTGATCCTATCTCCATATTTTAATTTACAAGTGATCAGTGAGCCGTATATTGTTTTCTGACAGCAGGCACAACTCATGCTGGGAGTCTTTTATTCCTCTCTCCCCTCCTATCTCTCCTGCAGAACTTTTACATTCATTTCAGGGTTTGGCAGGAAGGTTTCTCATTTTAGGTTTGTGGGGCATTTTGCTTTGAGGTATATTTGTTTTTTGCTGTCCTTCAGGGAGACATGGTTTCTGTTTCTTGGGGAAGCTCTTGCTTTTTCCAGGCCAGTGGCACGTCCCAGCCGGTGGTCTCTGGCTTGTCCATAGACGGACTTTGGAGGCTGTGGACTTCACAGCTTTCTCCATCCCTGCAGCTACACACATGGCCTTTTCCGTATATGCTCACAGATGTATGGCTCCTGGGCTTTAAAGAGACTTTCTGGGTCATATATGCATGCTTCCCTGAGGCCCCACTTGGTTACCTGCTAGTTTATTAGCTGCTCTGTAGACTCCGGCGTGGCATGGCTGGTAGTCCCAGGCTGTGCCCTGGCTAAGCAGATGTCCTTGGCACCGTTTGCAGTCTTCGCACCACAGCATGAGACATGCAGTGATGGACTTGACCCACTACCTACGTGTTTGGTAGGTTAGCAGTCTGACTGTGCTGCTTTTGAGGAGTGGGGGGCATCAGGTTGCTTGTCAGTAGCTTTGGCTGATGCAGTGCTCACCTTCTGTGGGGCTGAAGCAGAGCAGGCAGGTCCACTGCAAGGTTTCAGGAGAGAGCCTGTTTTGCTTTGCCACAGCACCCCGTGGTAGCATTTTGGGTGCATCAAGCCACGTGTCCGCAGGCTGCAGTAGTACGGTGTTTGAGGGCATGTGTCTGTGCCTGGGGTTGAATTTTGGGCTGGGGCTGTTGGAAGGGGCAATGGTTGGCATGGATGTGCACAGCTATTTCAGCACCCAGCTCATCTTGCTGGTGCAGCAGCAGGCTGTGAGGCACCTCTGCACCTCCTGGGCTGTGGACTTTGTGGCAACTTGCTGATCATACTGAAATGCGGGTCACTTGGTGGTTTAGTCCTGGCCTCCTTCTGTCCCTGAGAGGAGGTAGGTCACAGCCAGCTCCTAGGCTTGCTCCTGGGACTTGGAGCACCCAGCAGTCCATGCTGCAGGAAGCACTGCTTGCAGCATTGATACAAAGAACAGTAAATCTGGGCGAGAAGTGTCATTCTGCTGATTTTTAGCAAAACGTCAGCGTTACTTGCAGTCAGGCTCAAGCCGCTCAAACACCAGGGGAGGGGGGTAGCATTTGGGTGGCACCTGGGGTGATGCCAGGGGGCATGGCCTGAGTGGGTGAAGATCTGCTCCTGCCCCTAGCACAGCCCTCTGTGGAACAGCCATCGCACCGTCCCTCCACAGGAGTCTGGCAGGCGGAAGGGAGAAAAAAAAAAGGGTGAGCTTTGTCCATCTAGACTAGCAGTCATTTGGTTTGGTGGCTTTACCAGGAGCCTATATTCTCTATACCAGAAAGGAGAACCATACAAAAGTGAAGAATTAGCTTTACAAGATTATTAGGCTAGAGAAGTTGCAGGAAGGCCTGCAAAGATGGGAGAGCTCTAGCTGAAGATCTTTATCACTGCTGTGGACAGACATATATTCTGGTTTTGTTTGCATGTCCAACTCCAAGCAACCCACCTGCAAGCAGGACCTGAGTGGTTTGGAAACTGTAGAAATTTTTGGCATTGTTCTGAAACCAGCACTGCTGAAGGTCAAGATGGCAGGTTGGTGTTCAAAGTCAAAGCCTCAGCCCTTTTGTCTGTCTGCTTGGGAGGGGACAGCAGCTGAGCCTTCCTCAGGAAAGGGTTAACATTGTCTCTCCTTCACAAGTAGCTGCTCTTCCAGTAATTCAATCATGTCAGCCTGTTTGCAGGCAATAATTCATTGTTACAGGAACACTACAGTGAAGTGACAAGTTAATAATGGCAGTAATAATGGGAGGCAAAGTCTAATGCTATTTCCCTTCCTCCTGCTCCTGTTGCACCAGCAGCCTCCCATGTTAGCTAATGCAATTTGCAGCCTTGCTAATCCAGTTTCAGAAGGAATTGTGTTCTGTTAAAAGAGAATAGCAGGAGTCGGGAGCTATGCTGCCATGTTCCTGCCATCACTGGGGAGGCTGCCCCAGCACTGGAAGTCTTTGTCTTTACTTTGCTGTGATTTCTGTGTCGCAGTTAAGCCTAATGAGCAAGACCCTCCTAGGAGCATCTCATCTTCTTCCCCTCTGCGAATGCCTTTCCTCTAACGCCTCTTCTCTGGAAGAACTTGCACATCTTTCCCTTTTGAACATTGGCTCGCTTTCAGCTAACCTAGTAAACTTGAGTCACCCACCTCTTGACACTCTGAGTCAGAAGGCTGACCTGTACTTGCTTGATCGCTGTTCCTTCAGTTCCCCATGGTCATTAACACAGTTGTTCTTGCAACGTGGGTGGAGGTGGAGGAGGCTCTTCATCTCTACTTTGTGGAAGGGAGAAGGGCTGGCAAAGGGCTGAGCATTAGTCTAAGCCTGTGGCAGGGCAGTGACCTGCACACAGATCTCTTGAATCTCAAGTGAACATCCTCTAGGAGGAATTTGGGCACTGAGTGCTTTTTGGGCCCTAGCAAGGGAAATGGTGAGGCACGTCTGGCTTGTGACCACAGGCTGAGGTGTCAACTGAGTTCCTGCCATGGTGTCAACTGAGTTCCTGCCAAAAGCCCGGTGCCCTAAAGGGTTGTACACGGAGAGCGCCTGGGAGAGGTGGGTTCCTCACAGGAAGAGTTGCCTTGGGGCCATGCTCCTGGAAATGAGTCTCTCCTGATCAACCTGCTAAATTCCATGTCTGGTGTTAAACTGGGGCTCAGTTCGGGTTGGATTGGCCTTGTTTCTGCTCGCCCCTACCCCGCCACACACCTCAGCACAGTGAAATCCCAACAGAGGCCTTTAAAAGTAGGACATTCCCCAGGAAAACTTTTTTCAGTGCTTCATCAGTTCTCTCCAGGCGAGAGCGTCTTCAGGAGGAGCTCTCCCCAGAGGGAAGCAGCCTCCAAAGTGGGACACCACTTCCCCCCTACGGTGACAGGGCTCCCTGGGGATGCTGTGGGCTGGTGGTGGCCATCCTCCTGCCCACTCCTCCTGCACCACAGCTTGTGCAAAGCTGTCTCCTTCCACAGCTGGTGACCCCTTCTCCTTCACTGTAGGGCAGCATGCTGGGGTTTTCTGTGGGGCTTTTTGGGAAGGTATCTTCAGCTGCAATTAAACATGGCCATTCCCCAGACTTGGTAATAATGGCTCCCAGGTGGGAAGTATACTACTGCTGTTGTGTTTTCTTGCTGCCTACAAGGGAGATGATGTCAGGAGTCTGAGACTTTTTAACACAGCATTTTTAGTTACAGATTGCAAAGTGCTTTGGTAAAGGTAAGTGTTGCAATCCCTCCTTGATGATTAGGAAACTGAGGGGAGGGAGCCAAGTGGCCTTGCCATGGCAGCAAGTCAGCAGAAAAGCTGTGGATCACATCACTACCTCTGTCCTCCTCCTTAGATAACTACTTTCCCTTCCCCCAAATATTTGTATAACTCTTCTTGCCAGGTGCCCAGCTTGAGGAGACTCATTGCCTTCTTGATGGTGTGCAGAAAACCCCTACCAGATATATCAGCTTGTAGAGCAATTGCGGCCATGTCATAGCCTGCTGTGGTTGTGAGGTGTGTCTGACCTGGCCCTCCAGCTCAGAGGTGCGAACTTTGAGGACCAGAGGCTGCCACAGGTCTTCTCAGACAGTGCGTGTCCCTGCAAATAAGTAGGGATGTTTTCCTCAGCCTGGAAATTGGTGCAAAGGGGCTGTGATGCCAGAGGACAGCCTGTGAAGTGAGGTGTCTAGTAAGTGTATGGGCTTGCTGTGGACACCTACCATCTTTGCCAGCCTTCTCCACCCTAACAGTCACCCAAAAATCCCCCATGGCCTGGCCAGGCTCCAGCATGAGTCATCACCCGTTTAACTTCCTGGAGCTCCAGATCCATCAGGATGCCCTTAGTGGTAGGGGAGATCATGTCTCTGTGCTTTCGGAGAGCTGATGTCTTCTGTCTCGGCACTGCCTGAGCACCACTACAGAGTTCAGCGCCTGCACATGTTCTTCACACAGGTTGCGTAGCTTCACAGGGGCTGGAAGACCAGGCTAGCTTAAAAAAAAACTATGAGGGTTGTAACCATGACTTGTTGCCAGTGTAAATTGAAAGCCTTAATAGTGTACGTATGGCCATTTACAGTACATCAAGGTATGATATCCTCTTTACTGGCACCCTCCAGGGAGCCAGAGAGGCTGTTTACTCCATGTGAAATAAAGGTTTAAAAGCTTGGGCATCCCTCCATCTGTAGCGAAGGGGGTTCAGTTGGTCGTCTCATGGATATTGCTCTATTTCGGGAAGTCCGAATGTGGGGCAGTTGTCCCCTCTCCCAGTGGGGGCTCACAAACAGGTGCCAGGGTTTTATGACCATCCGGGCCTTCTCGGGTTGCTAAATGGGTGGGGGAATCCCTTCCAGATCCTGCCCCGATGAGAAGGGGATTCCAGGGGGTTCCTGCTGTGGAGAAGGCTGGCAGCCCAGCTCTGCTCTAATTATAGTATCAGAGACAGGCAATATTAGAGTTGCAGATGATGGAGGGTATTTACAGCCCCCCTCCTTTCTCTCGGAACAACTTTCTGTTCTTCACACTGAGTTTTAGCAGCTCAGGAGTACTGAAAGCTCAAGAGCTCCCGGTGCTTCAACCAAAAAAAACAAAACAAAGAAAAGGTGAGAGAAGGTTGATTCAGTTTCTTGTATAACAATCTCCACTCTTCAAACTCCAGGATAAGTATTTGCAGAATGAGACTCTTCAGCGAAAACACTTGCTTTGAATTTCAAGCCCAAACTTCTCCCACCGTATGCAAAGACTTTGTCATCGCACTGATCCTTGTCATCACATCTGCCTGATCAAAGCGTTCCTGGACAGAAAGTGGGGGCTGCGATTGCCAAGCAGGGAAAAAAAAAAAAAAAATAGTAGCTCTGTGCCTTATCCCAGCTCTTCTGGCCACACTCACAATAGGTGCTGCCTTCGCTGGTATTTGACACCTTGGTTTACAAAAGCTCCAGATAACCTCCTCTGCAGGAGGTGCTGCAGAAAAGCCAGAGTCTCTCCTAGCTTATTCAAACCGAGCCCCAGGGTTTCTGAAGAATGTCCAGGAGTTAATATCCTCGCTATCCCATGCCTCTTTGTCAAAACTTAATTTTCTCTAATGGGGTTTGTAAATCCACGCAGCCTTTTCCACATCCCTTCTCCTCCACCCCATGGTAGCACGCTCCAGGGCTGTAAGCATCGGCCGAATGTATCAGTGGGTTTAAAAAAATGAAACAGGTACTTTACATGTAATTAATTTAGTGATTTGTTCAGCTGCCGATTCACGTGCCTAACCTCAATTAACATTAATGGGAGTTATGTAGGCATGTCAAGGGCAGAATAGACCCCTAATAATCTAACATGGAATGTTATTACATTACTGCTGTAATTATATCCTGCACACACATCATTTCTACTTTGCTTCATGAGCTGCTCTTCAAATGCGGTGGCTACTCATCTATTATGCTGTGTGCGTTAATGCTGGGGTTACACGGAGCATTATCCCGCCTTCATTGTTCTGCTGCCTGTCCACAAAAGATTCCACACGTAGCTAAACATGTAACCAGCCAGTTGGTGTTCTGCAAAGCTACAAGTTTTGGGTTTTGAAGGTGCTGTTGGAAGCCAGAAACGACCAGCCTCAGCAGAACAGCATGTCATCTCTCCTTCAGCGTTTTATTTGTATTTATTTTTAATTGGAGTCTGAGCAAGCAAGGCTGAGACACCTTTAGCCTCGTGGTCAGAGAAAGCCAGGCGTACATGAATCATACCTCTCAAGGAGGTGATGAGACAATTCTGCTGTTCCGGAGGTTTTTTTGGTCTTTGTTAAATAAAGGCTTCGTCTTTCAAGGGGTGGAAGAGGGGGAGTGGTCCTGTCCTGGTGCACCGGCGGGATGTTACTGGGAACTAAAGAAATGGAGAAAAGCAAACCTTATCAAAGTGGTATAAATAGCAATTTTCAGGTGGCAGAGCTGAACACAGCCGGCTTGGTCTGTTCTGACCAGTGGAGTTGCTGTGTTTGAGCAACCTCCTTCCCATTCCAGGTATCTGCTGCCGCTGTGTTCATACCCCCGCTCTCCGGCCTGTCACATCCACCTCAGTATTTTTCTCGAGGTTCTCCCCCGCACTTCTGCAGAAGATAAGGCCTAATACCTCGCTGGGCACGTGGGCTACCGCTCAAACCTGCGTATTCGTAGCCGTGTGGTATATCCCTGCGACTAATCCCAGCTCCCTGGGGCCATCCCGCCGTGACAACCGCACCCGGTGCCGCGGTGGAACTGGCCGATGCCGACATCCCCCAATCTCAGCGAGGAATTGGGCTTTACTGCTTCTGTTTGTGTAGGCCCTAATGTTTGTCAAGGTGTTTGCTAAACCCGAGCTCTGTTTCCAAGGTAACAGCTACCTAACTTTGGTACTAAAACTGCACTAATTCAAACAGGGATCTGAGCAAACAGATTCATGTTAATTTCAAGCTCCATTAAAAACACAAGGGAAAAGAAAAAAATCAATGTTCGCCAAATGGAAAGAGAAAAGAAATCAATAGAGAAATTTTATTTTCAGCTTTTTAAGTGGGGTTTTGTAAACAGCGGAGGTTAAAAAAAGAGAAGGACACGAGAGCGGCACGCTGCATCCTTGTAAGCAGCACTGCAAGTGGGAGAACAAAAAGATTTCGTAGTAACGTAGGAATGATTATGAGGGTTGTAAGACCTTGCGTGACCTGTCTCGAGCCACGCGCAGCCGAGGTCTCCCAACATCTTGTCCAGTGCCCTGGGGCTGCGACTCCTGTGAAAGCCTCAGAGAAGAGCGAAGGTGTGACATGAGTCCTCTGGACTCGGAGCAGCGTGGGCGACAGCCGCTGTGCCCGCAGGACTGCCGGGGCTCCGACATTTGCTAGCAACCAACACACAGACGCTCCAGGGATCCTGGCTATGTGGTTTGATTCCTAATACGAGCCAAAGCCCCCGCTGCCCCCGTTTCCCTCGCTGGCACAAGGCAGGTAGGCTGGCCCATGCTGCGGGCACGGCTGGCGGCACACTGGCACGGTGACAACTGGGACTGTTGGGTGACACGTGCCGCTCAAAGGGGTCTTGTGGATAAGACACCGAGTAAGCACTTGGGAGGTCTGCATCCATCTCCGCCCTGCTCGGAGCCTCCGCGCTGCCCTCCCCAGTGTAAAAGGAGCGTCGGGGCTCTTGGTTTCCTGATGCAGCTTTAAGGCTGGACTTATTATGATGGGCAGCAGGGCTTGGAGGGCACCCAGCTGGGAATGGGACCTCTGTGTGGCAACTCAGCCTCTGGCTCCTTGTGCTTCACGTGGTGTTTGTGTGATCCCAGAAGTCCCCCTTTCCCTTCCCCTCCAATGAAGGTTGTCTTGGCAGGTCCAGGAGTTTTGAAGCTGTCAGAAAAAAAGATTTTTGCAAGAAGTAGCGGTGGCTTTTCCCCTTCACTGGGCCGTAGCTTTTCCAATTTCCCGCTGGTAATAAATATTCTCATTTCTAAAATCTGGATGGAGGAGGTAGGGAGGCATAAAGGGGTGATTTTTCTGAATTCTCCACACAAGTGTGTTTCTTAGACAAAATATTGTTTTGCTGCTTAAAAGAGTGAAAATAAGTGACTCTAACCTTGAAGCGCATTGAGTGCAGGTAGCGAAGGTGCCTGGTAGAAGCCAGTTCTTGAAGATCAAGCTTATTTTCAAGAACAGGATGTCTCATTCCTTTCTCTAAAACATTTACTACAGACCACTGTCACTCTTCTCAAAAAGTCACATTTTAGATAGGTGTGTGATAGTAGATTTCACCTTCCTGACTAGAAAACAGGGAGGGCAACGTCACACGCGTGCACCTTGGGCTGAGCGCTGCCACGGGAATAACACCTCATCTAACTCACTCCAAGACCAGGAGGTAGGGCCCAGGGCATGTAGCTGGTGCTTACACACCAAGCGCCTTGTTTTTAGTCTTCACCTTCTCCGTACCTGTGAAGAAAAAATCCAAGAATGGAAAAAATCTGAGATTTTCTGTCAGGGCAGCTGGTTTCTCCTCTCATTAACCTTTCAGAGAGGCACCCTCTGTTAAAATGGCACATTATACCCCTTTTCCTCTCCTCCTTTCTAGCCACCTCACTAGTATTACTTTTTTTCCCCTTATTGTAAAGGGTATTTAATTTAAATCTTCTTTGATTCGGTTACTTCATCTCAGCATCCCATCAGGCGGCAAGCCCGAGTAACGAGGGGAAGGGAACATAGTTAAGTTGATATCTTAAACGCGCACAAATCCCCCATGCTGCGGCAACAACAAAATGAGTAACAAACACACTGCATGAAAATCCTCTTACGTTCCTTTTTTTTATTATTATTATTTTTCAATTCCAGCCCTGCGTACAACAGGAGGAACATCTTAAAAAATAATCCCCTAATATTCCTGAGCTGACAGCCTTGGCGTGAGGCACGGGCTGGTCTTACGTTTCTCCGCATCTCCGAGGCAATCGCAGCTGCCGCTGTAGGAAATTACTGCCTGCGAGGGGGTCGGGAGAGCAAGGAGGAAAAAAGGAAACGGAAAGCCTGGTAGGTGGCCGTGTCTCCGCCAAAACTAAATATTTTCATTGGAGCTTTTTCCATTCAACAATTGGCAGCTTTATCCAGAGGCCTTAAACAGAATTCTTGCTGTTGCGAGAGCGGCTGCTGGTGGGATGCAGCACTATCTGCTGATGTACATGAATGAATGTCTATTTAATAATAGAATTGTTTTCTCCTGAGGGGCCTTTCTTCTTTCTTTTCTTTTAAATCCTTGCCTGCTGGGTCCGCCTGCTTCCCTTTGCCCTAGAAATTAAACCTTGATGCTTTCTTTATGCAGGATTTATGCTAGAGACGTTGGCTGGTATTTCATTGTCAGTCAGGGTGTGATTCCGCCGTGACATTTCCAGCTATATTTTTGTGGCAGCTGCAGTTAAACCAACATCAGGCATAAAACCAAACATTTTTCTTTCCCTGCCAGAGTTCATTTACATCAGTGAACCAGACTAAAAAGGTGCACTACCCGCAGCACTTTTGGCTGGTATAACTTACGCCTGCCCCGGGGGGCTTTGCTGGGGTGGATGTAGCTGGACGGCCAGTAGCTCAGGCTGGGGGGGTCTGTGCGTGTGTGTGCGCAGGGTGAGAAACCCCGAAGTGCTGAGGCTCGGAGAGAAGTGAGCAGGGCATCCTGACACCTTCAAGACCAGCTGACTCATGCTGTGGGTTGGATTCACTGGAGGCGGCTGATTCAGCGGAGGAATGAAGTTCAGCAAGTGTAGGGTTCTGCCAGAGGCCACCTCTGGAGTGTTGTGTCCAGTTCTGGGCTCCCCAGTTCGAGAGAGACCAGGAACTACTGGAGAGAGTCCAGTGGAGGCTACAGAGATGCTGAAGGGCCTGGAGCATCTCTGTGCTGAGGAAAGGCTGAGAGCCCTGGGGCTGCTGAGCTG
>JAVSBS010008080.1:0-33465 GCA_033124195.1 Coracias cyanogaster | reverse complement strand
AGTAAATAAATGCTTCCTAATGCCCAGTCTGAACCTCCCCTGGCACAGCTTTGAACCCTTCCCACACGTCTTATCACTGGATCCCACACAGAAGAGATCAGCACCTCCCGCTCCACTTCCCCTCCTCAGCAAGGTGTAGAGAGCAATGAGGTTGCCCCTCAGCCTCCTTTTCTCCAAACTAGACAAATCTCAAGTCCTCAGCTGCTCCTCACAGGCATTCCTTCCAACCCTTTCACCAGCTTTATTGCCCTCCTCTGGATGCATTCAGGGACCTTCACATCCATCTTAAATTGTGGGGCCCAGCACTGCACACAGTACTCAAGATGAGGTTGCACCAACGCCGAATACAGTGCGATAATCACCTCTTTTGACCAGCTGGTTATGCTGTGTTTGATGCACCCCAGGATGTGGTTTGCCCTCTTGGCTGCCAGGTCACATGGCTGGCTCATATTGAGCCTGCTGTTGACCAGCACCCCCAGATCCCTTTCTGCAGGACTGCTCTCCAGCCACTCCTCTCCCAGTCTGTACTTGTGCTAAGCATTACTCTGTCCTAAGTGCAGAATCTGGCATTTGGAGTTGTTAAATTTCGTCCCATTAATCATTGCCCAATGCTTCAATCTATCTTGATCCCTCTGTAAGGCATCTTGTCCCTCAAGAGAGTCAACAACACCTCCTTGTTTGGTATCATCAGCATTTGCTAATGGTGCATCCAGATTGTTGATAAAAACACTGAATGGGACTGGCCCTAGAATTGAGGCCTGAGGAACACGGCTGGTGACCTGTCACCAGCCAGATGTTCCCCATCCATTACAATCTTTCAGGCTCTTTCCTTCAGCCAGTTCTTCACCCAGCACACCGTGAACCTGCTCATGTCACAGTTGGACAACTTGTCCAGAAGGATGCTGTGAAGGACAGTATCAAAAACCTTAGTAAAACCCAGAAAAACTACATCCACCACCTTCCTTTCATCCACTAGGTGGGTGACCTTATCTCATAGAAGCATAGCAAATTAGTTAAACAGGACTTGCCCTTTGTGAACCCATGTTGAGTGTGCCTGATGATTACATTATTTTTAAAATGCCTTTCAATAGTACCCAGTATAATCTTCATAATTCTTTCAGGAACTGAGGTTAGACCAACAGGTCTGTAGTTCCCTGGGTCTTCCCTCACACTCTTCTTGTAAATCGGAATAACATTGGCTATCTTCCAGTAAGCAGGGACCTCCCCGGGCTCCCAAGACCTTTGGATGATGATCTAGAGGAGTCCTGCCATAACATCTGTGAGCTCCTTTAGTACTCTGAGATGAATCCCACTGGGTCCCATGGGCTTGGGAAGATTCAGCTGGTGCAGCTGGTCCCTTACAATTTCAGTGTCCACAAATGGAAAGTCAGTGTTCCCACACTCATGGTCCTGTGACTCAGGGAACTAGGCAGCGCAAGGTCTATCAGTATTATTAAAGAAAGACTGAAGCAAAAAAAGCATTCAGTGCCTCCACTTTTTCTTCACCCCTGTTGGTCAGATGACCATCTTCAACAAGTATTGGTCCAGTGTTTTCTTTGACCTCCTCTTGCTATTAACTTTCTTTAAAAAGCCCTTTTTGTTAGCTGACACAGCACTGGCCAGTTTCAACTTTAATTTTAGAGCTTTGTCCTTTTCGTGTCTTCTCCCAGCATATGGCAACCACAGTTCTGTAATCTTCATGCAAAGCCTGACCTCACTTCAGAGATTGTACAATTTCTTTTTCCCCTTGAGTTTCATGAGGACTTCCCTGTTCAGCCGAGCTGGTCTTATGTTCCACATGCTTGACTTAAGGACACAGTGGAATTTCCTGCTCCTGTGCTTCTGAAAAGTGGTTCTTAAAGACTGACCAGCACTGGTTGACTCCTAAACCCTCAAAAGCAGATTCCCAGGGTACTCTGCTAAGTGTTGTCTGTTTAACAACAGATAAGCTGCAAGGACAATTTACCTTGGAAAATGTGGATTCCCTAGTTTTTGAGGCATATAACTCAAGATTAAACGTCTGTCTTAAAGGCTGTAGGTCAAGTAACAGTTACGGTCCTCATTTGCTGGGGGTACATTCCAGCATGTAAAGCAACCACTCTGCAAGTGCTGCTGTGGTGCTTTATGCCTGCCCATTCCAGCGAGGTGTCAGACTCGTAACTCTGCAACAGAGCTGGCAAAAGGGTAGGATTCTGGAAAGGTTTTAGTGGTCATTCCTGGCAGAGAAGATTTTGTATTGCAAAGGAGGAGCTCTCTCAGGGGGCAGCACAGCCCTTAACCACCAGGTCCTTGCTTGGGAAACTGCTGGCCTAGCTTGAGCAGAGACTCCCCCAGGCAATCCCTGTACCCCTCCGGCCCGCACGGTTCTAAGTGCAGCTGCTCTTCATCCAGGCTGAGAATTGCCAGCCCTGATGGAAGTGGGGAATGAACAACAGCAGAAGTCCTTGTGGCTCAGTTTGAATTGCAGAAGGATTTGGGGTGGGAAGAAGAGGGAGAGTTGAGGGTGTGCTAATTCAAGATAATTTTTTTTCAAAAAAGTGCTTTGTTATTGTTTGTTTTTCTTTCAAGGCAGCCAGTAGCTAACAAAATGACTGAACTTAAAAATAGCGTGGCTTGTGACTCATGTCTCATTAGTGAGGATCTCCATGCTCATCTTTCAGGACTTTAATTGTGAGCAAAGTGGGGCAAAAATACCTCTCAGCACCTTCAGAGAGCATCTGCTTAACCTGCTGAGATGGGGGAGGCTTTGTGTTGGTTTTGACAAGCCATTTCCTTCCCTTCCTCCTTTTCACCTCAGTAATCTCTGAAATCTCAGGATTTACCTCATTCCTAATTCTGCTCAGGAATCTTTCTGGGGAGGATGTGAACTGAAAACACTGGTGTTGCCTGTGGCCTGAAGAGCTCTGACCTTAACGAAGCTTTTCCATATGGGACCATTTAAAAAGTGTAGGGCACGTGCTGTAATGGAAAGCCCCGCCAGGCACAGCAGCCCCGTGGCTGATGAGAGCGGGGGGACAGCAGCCCCCTCCTGCAGGGTCTGTATGAGGGAGGGCTTGCCCAGCTGTCTTCATTGGAGGAGAAAGTGCCTCTCTTCAGTGAGCTATTAGTTTGCCCTTCCTGCTCAGCTCCCACCTCAGAAAGGGCTTTTTAATTGTTAAATGAAAGCTTAGATCCAGACTGATTGCAATCCCTGGAGTATGTGTTCCCTGGCAAGATGACTAAACCAAATATTAATTGCTCTTGAAGTCAGCCTTTAATCAACTCATCTTGGGTTCTGGCCACTGTATCTCACTTAGGTAAAAACATCTCTTTAGCCTTGCAGCAAGCACTAGGGAAAAAAAAAAAGAGAGAGGGAGACGTTTGGAAGTGTCCTTACTGTGTCTGTGCTGAGGACACCTCCATGGAGGAACCTCTTACCTAAATCACTCCCCAAATTGCTGGAAAAAAAATCCTCTCCTTATCTGTCACACTGATTTTCGAGTCTTTAGAGTGGTCAAAAAAATAGAAAATAAGCATGTAGTACAATGCTCTTTTCACTGGTAGCTGTGGACTAGTACTACATTGCTCTTCAGCATACACACCAAACCTTGGTATTGCCTGACATGTTCTTGCAGTGCCTCTGGATGAGCTGCAGCAGGTTGCTCCTCTCGCACACACGGTCATTAGTTGGTGCGAGGGTCTGCATGGGCAGGGTGGTAGCTGCTGTATGACCCTGTGCCAAGCAGCGTGTAGTGAGGTGAGGATGCTGCGCCTGTGGGGTTGACCACAGAGGTACCTATGGGACTTGGCAGGCTATGCCAAGCCTTTGGGTTTTGCTTGGATCATGCCCAGCACTGGAATCGTGACAGTCAGTTTGTGCGGAGGAAAGTTGACTTTGATGATAGCATTTTGCTCAGCACTCACCTCTCCCCTTTTGTCATCTCAGATCCCACCTTGCAGGTGGACACGGCTACCGCCAACCTCACGGTACAGGAGAAGGAGTCCTTCCCATTGGACTGCAGCATCCTGTCCCGCTCCAGCCCAGAGTCCCTCTTTGCAGTGACGTGGTACAACCTGAGGGCCAAAGAGGCGGGTGGCCCCGTGGAGGAGGACGAGGAGGAGGAGGAGGAGGAGGAGAGGGAAGCGGTGTTGAGTGTGGGCCCTGATGCCATCTTCAGCCCTGAGGCCAGTCGCTGGGAAGGTCGCCTGCGCTTCCAGAGGCTTTCGGCGGTGCTCTTCAGGCTGACAGTGCTGCAGGCTGGTGATGCCGACACGGGCAACTACTCGTGCCGCGTGGAAGAGTGGCTGGCGGACCCCAATGGCGTGTGGTACAGACTGGCGGAGGAGGAGTCGGGGATGGTCGCTGTTCATGTGCAGGATGCAGGTGAGAAGAGGCGATGGCCCTTTTAGGGGCATGGCCCGGGCAACCCTTGTGTCTTTGATTCAACCAAGATAAAAAGGCCAAGGAGTGAATGGGAGTGGGTCTCAACTGTACCGGTGCAAGTCTGTGCTGCTGGTGCTTTTCCAGTCAGATCCATGTCTTGTAGCCCAGCTCTTGCTTGGGCTTGAGCATCCACACTGCACTTAGCTCTGTGCTGGGGCTACTCACCCCACACCCGCACTGGGGTTTAACCCTTCCCTTTGTGAAACACCGTGGAATTTGGCTAAGTCTGCACAAGGATGCAAGCTGTGGCACAAGGGTGTTCTCTCAGCATCTCTTGAAGCCATCTGATCATTTAGACACCCTAAAGATAACTGAGGTCATGAGAGTTTTGTGGACCCTTAAGAGACATAACCTGGGGTGCTGCTGCTGTGTACCGCCACAGAGGGAATCAACATTTTGCAGGGTCCCACGCCTTACAAGATATGAAATCTGCACCAGGGAGGACTCTCTCTAGCACTCACTAAACTCTTGGGGGGATAGAGATGAACCATGCCCTGTGATAACTTCCTTCTGCTGCTCTGTTTTCCAATATTGGCATTTTTCTCAGAGCCCTGCCTCCTGCATTGACATAGATTAATGAGCATCTGTTTTTTTACTTTTCTGAAGAAGTCTGTAGGCCCTGCATTGCAGAGAAGCTGTGAAATGTGATCATCCTGTGTCTCTTTCCAGGCTCCACCCTGCAGTCTGTCATCTGCTCCAACGATGCCCTCTTCTACTTTGTGTTCTTCTACCCCTTCCCCATCTTTGGCATCTTGATCATCACCATCCTCCTGGTGCGGTTCAAGAGCCGAAACTCCAACAAGAACTCAGAGGGCAAGAACGGGGTCCCCTTGCTATGGATCAAAGAGCCTCACCTCAACTACTCTCCCACTTGCCTAGAGCCGCCAGTCCTCAGCATCCACCCTGGAACCATAGACTAAAGAGGCAGAGGTGCCCAGGGGGACACTCAGAGAGAGAAGCAGAGACACACCATGAACCCTAAGGAACAAAGAGGGTTTTGTTGTTCTTGTTTCATTTGTTTCAGTGTCTGTTCTGACGCGGCGACTGAGCTCTGCGGACCATCCAGCTGGTGGGGATGGGACAGTCTGAGGCTTCCTCCAGCGCCTGTGGAAACACACCCCCTCACCCCAAGAGATGGAGGGTCCCTGCATTTGCTGTACATAGCAGATGTTTCTCTTGGATTAATTTTGCTCCCATTAGTTGCTGTCTTTTGGGCCATTACGGTTTTTGCTGCCATTTCTTTTTCAGTCACTCAAAGAACTGAAGGCTTCCCCCACCCTCCATACAGTGAGGAGCTCCCAGGGGGTGTTTGGTCCTGGGATGATCTTTTTGGAAGTAAATATGTATGTTTTCCAAACCAGACTGGTTTTCTTCCTCAGACTCTATGCCAAGGTGTGCTGAGCTAATTCCTCCCTCTTCCAAAACAGACAAAAGCCAGGTCCACCTCCGTAGGAGTTAGCTGGTCTGTTGGGAGGTCCATCTCAAGGACTGGCTATAGCCTCAGCATCTTCTTGCCTCCATCTTACTGTTCTCTCAGGAGGGAGCAATTCACCTTTTGGGAGCATTCCCAGGTCTTAGAGAGACTGAATATTCAGCGTGCTTGCGGTCAAGACAAAAGCAATTTAGTTTGTCTCCAGGAACTGAAGGGGGTGGATGGAAGGAGGACACCTGAAAGCCTTGACTTTGTTGGTAGCAAAGAGGGTCCTCATGCGATCCAGCTTGCCAGAGTCATGCTCTTCCCTTGTGTCCATGCTGCCATCTCTGATGAGGCAGGTCCCCTCTGTGCCCCTGTTGCCTGGGGACAGGTGGCTGGATCCAGTCTCTGAAGACTTCAACATGACCAAAGTAATGACTCTAGGAAGGGCGAAAGGGGAAGCTCCATGGGTTGGGTTCACAGCCCCTGGATGGTTCGGCCAAGGAGCCCAGATGCAGCCATGCCATGCAGCAGGGACATGCACCACCATGTGTCATGAGTTTCCCTGCAGCTTGCACAACTTCCCAGCACAAGCTTGGACAAGGCAAGGAGCCTGCACTACATCACCACCCTGGGGACTTCCCTGTCCCCTTAGGCCACAAGAAATCTGCCCTTGTGTTTGTGTGTGTGCACGCGCACGTGTGTGCATCTGCTGGTTTTTGGTCCTAGGACTTTAGGAGGAGAAACCATTTCTCCATAAGCTCCCCCTCCTGGCAAAGTCACCTGCTCTTGTCGTTGGCAGTCGCTGTGGCAGGAAATGCTGTTCTTTCTGTGAAAGATATGGCTCTCGTGAACCAAACCTGGGCTCTCACCACTTGGGGCATCTGAGCTCCCGTACCCCGTAATGCCAAGTACCCCTGTCCCATGGAGGAAACCGCCTCCTCCCCCATACGCCCTAAGCGTTATGTCTGGCGGAAGAAAATGTTTGCCAAAAATGGCCTTTTGTTGTCTTCCTTGATGTCTTCCTGGCAAATCCAGCCATTTATTTTTTGCAGCATGGCTGAAGCCAACTGGGGTGGACAGGCACAGCCGCAAGACCCCTCCCTCACCCCTCACCACTTTCGAGAGGTGCCATACCCATAGCCGTTGTCCTCTTCAGGAGGGTCAGACTGCAAAGAGAACAGGGCCTCAGCAGATGCTCTGTAGCACTATTGGTTGGGGCCTGAACCTCAGAGGTGGCAAAGCCTTGGATAGGAGATCTGCACCATGCATCCTCTCTCTCGGCTGGGAGAGGACCTACGTGGCCACAGACCATCCTGTGCCAGGGCATTTGAAGTCAGCCACCTTTGCTCCTCCACCACAATGGCACTGGTTTCTTCTTCCACTGGGAAGCCCAAATTTGACTCGTCTCGCTGCGAAGTCTGCCTCCTCAAGACCTAACTGCTTACTGGCCCCAGCGTATGCATAATATCACACTCCTATATATATATATATATATATATATGTATGTATCATACACCCACACACTAGTCTTCCCTTTCTGGATAAGGCATCAGCAAAGAGAGGAGTGGGATGAGAAGTGAATGGAAATGAAGAACCAAGGCACAAACAGCAGCAGCTGCAGCCAGTGGGTATTGTTCCATAAGCATAGTAGCTCCTGTACATACTGCTTCTGGGCAGGAACTGCAACTCATTTCAGCTTTAAAGGAAAAAAGATAAAATGAAGTTGGCGAGACTGAAGTCCATGCCCTGGGAGAGCACTGTGCTGCATCCCAGCCGCGGTCCTCCTCACCAGCCCGTCTGCCCTGCGGCAGGGCTCTCCTGGAGGGCTGTCCTGTGGCCGCCCTCGCCCTGGCCAAAGCAGGTCCCTTCCAAGCCCAGCGGTTCCTGCACCAAGCCCAGGCTTTCCCAAGCAGCAGCTCCCACAGTGGTCGCTGAATGTACCGTACCGGTGACATTTCTCCGTTGCTCTGGCAGCGTGTTGCCCAGTCTCAAATGTCTCTCTGTTTTTATAAGGCAGACTCTTCCTGTAACAAACTTTAACACAAAGCTTTTCAAACCACTCTCTCTGCTGTAACTTTCTGTAACAAACCTGAGAAGAGAGATACCCTATCCATGCATGATGTGGACAAATGTTTGGGATTTTTTTTTTTTTTTAAGAAAAAAAGAAAAAACAAAAACTTTGTACTATGTTGCACTAAAACATGTTTTATACAACACACCTGAGAGCTGTAGTAAACCGTGTTGAAATTGTGAATCCTATTCCTGCCTTTTTTTGTCAGATTTGGGCTTTCAATATGAGCACTCCCTGCATAGAGGTGTGCTGAACCCCCCCATTTCGGCAGCCCCTCCATCTCCCACCGCCCCTGTTCCTGATGCATCACCTCTCCTCCCACCCCAGGAGTGCATCTCCTCCCTCTTGCAGGCTGGAGCTTGCAGACACCTTACACCCTCTGGCTCTTCAGACTTCTCCCTCCCATCCCTTAATTCATCCCATAATCGAATATAGCATTTAACAGAGGCGCGTCAGGTCTCTTTATTGAACGGGATACGCTGTTGTTGAAACTGCTCTGAAAATAGTAATTTGCTGTGGCATAGTCTGGATTTGAAGAAAAAAAAAATGTATTTTTTTAACAGAATGATCCTTAGCAAATGTTAAGCAAATAATCTTTAGTACCCTTGATGTCGGCAGAATAGAGATCACTACAGAAATTGCTTAAGCTGATGTAAAATGCAACCTGTTAATTCTCATTACCCACTTTTACCTTGAGTAAGAGTTAGGGCAGTAGTCTTGAAGTCCCACATTAACTGCAGCAGGGAAGTAGCGTGATACGGTCTTACCTGTACAGTAAAAGTGCTGTAAAAATATGCAAAACGCACTGCTGATACAGCCGTACGGTTGGGTTTGGGGTTGTTGTGGTAAATGGACCCGTTATTTTGATGACGTTTGCGTCCGGACCGCGACAGTTGTTTTTTCCACATTCATTTAAACCAAAAAAACTCCTCTGGTGAAATAACGGTATGAGAAAACTCTGCTGTCCCCAGACACAACTGGGTGTTTGCCCCCCCAACTCCCAGCAGGCTGCCTTGGGCTGCATCTGCTGTAGTCTCTGTGCTAAGGAGCAGAGGTTTTAGCTCTAGGGAAGCTCCGTGCTGGATGGCAAGTGGTGTCCCCGGCACTCCGTGTTGGCAGTACCAGGCAGCAAGCTTGGGGTAGCCGTCAGGAGCTTGCCAGGAGGCATCTCTGCCAGCCCACGCACACTCCCTGCAGTCAGGTGTGCGACCCTGACCCCTTCATATGGGCAGGACCCTATTCTGGGGCACCTTGAGCAGCCCAGACTGCTAAGCTGCAAAACGCCCTCCCTACTGAAGCCAAGATACACAAACAGACAAGCAGGCCTGGCTCTGGCTCACACTTACATGCTTTGATCCAGCAGCTCTGCAATCCCAGTTTGCAAAAGCGTGAATGAGCAAGGGGTAGGGGGTAAGCATCCCTGGGGGCCCTGCCACCCCCACCTAGGCAATGTGGTACAAGTCCTTGGCCACCTGCTCCAGGCGGTCCCTGTACTCCAGGTGGGTGTAGAGGGAGGTGTGGACCCCCCGGAAGCCATGCATGGCCCCCCACCAGCAGGCTGCGATGGCAGCGGTGGAGTCACTGTCGCCGCCATGGAAGAAAGCCCGGTGAGCCAGCTCTGCCCAGGAGTCCCCTGCGCCCAGCAGCGCGTCATAAGCAATCATGGGGGCGTCGTGCCCGCTGCTGCCCCCCCAACCATCGTAGCTGAGGGAGGTGTAGAACAAGTCTCTCTCTTCCACGCCATACTTGGGGGGGAAGGTGGGCAGCGAGACCCCATCCGATATGCCTCTCTCCGCCAGGTATTTCTCCCATTGCTCTTCAAAGTAATGCCTGCAAAACAAGAAGGGATGGAGGGGCTGAAGAGACGTCCCACGGCAGGAGCACATACCCGAGCTCCCCGCAGGCGTGCTGGGCGCCAGCTGAAAATCTGCCATGTCAAGAGCCCCGAGTGATGGCTCAGCGAATGGTAGGCATCCCCCGCTTGTCAAACAAAGGACATGATTTACAGTAAGAGGCACAAGTACGTGTTTCAGTGAGTTAGATTTCCCCTTCCTCCAGCCACATGGGAGAAGGCAGCCCAGCACCTGCTGCTGTCGTGCTGCACAGGATTCAAAGGCTCAGAGCGAGAGCTGAGTCATACTCCCAAACTCAGAGTACCTCTGCCCTGTCTGTCTGCGCACAGAGCCGCGTTCAATCTCCACCTAGATTTGGTTATAACTTTCAAACTGAGCTCAGCCCTAAGCCTGGTGCCGTTCCCCTGCCCTGCTTCCCATTTTTCAGCAGATCACAGTTGCTTGAGATGACAAGTCTAGCTAACTCATTCTTGAGCCAAAAAATGGCACAACTACGTGAACCAAACACAATCTGATGCTTTTTTTTTTTTTTTAAATAAGTGGACTTCAGAGACTTTCTGAATCAACTCCATCCCACAGCAGGCATGTGCTGCTCTAGGAGTTTACCTGTGATGACTGAAGTTTAAGTATGAACAGAGCTTGCCCTCACGTACGTGACGTTTATTTTAAGAGAACTCCATGCCGGGAGTGCGTCTCACCATTGCCCCATGTTCTCCTCCACAAAGAAGCCAGTGTCCCGCACGTAGGCTTTCGCCCGTGGCAGCACCTCCAGCAGCTTCTTGCCCCAGGCCGGGAGGGGCACGCCATTCACTGCGAAAGCTGTGAAGAGGGCCGAAACCAGGGAGCCCAGGTAGCCGGTGGGGTGGTGGTGGGTCATTCGGCCACTCTCGATGCTGACTTGCACCAGAGTGTCCAGCTCAGCAGGGTGGGGGAAACGCAGCCCAATGCACATGGAGCGCATGGCGGCCCCACAGCCTCCTGCCTGAGGGTTGAACGGGATCCTCCAGCCATCCGGCCGTCGTGGATCCAGCTTCAGAGCACTCTTCTTACACATGGCACCTGGACAGGAGCAGCAGAGACCAAGAAAGAAAAGAAAGAAACAGAAACGTGCATCAGTAGGAGATAGGGTCATGTAGCTTGGGAACCGAGGAAAGACAGACAAGGTAGTAGGGCAGGAAGCATTACTCTGCCTACGGGATTCGAGCTTCCCTTTAAAAACATCAGTTCCCTGCTCACATACATATCCTGCCTTACATTGCCCGTGCATCCTGTGTACTCCCAAACAGACCTGGTAATTCCTGTTTGTGAAAATATTTTTAAAGTCTAAAAGGGTAAGAAACACTCCACTCATTTATTTACATTGTTTATATTTACATTTCATGTTATTTATTTAATAACTTATCTATAAAATACACATACTATATAGATTAGGTATGTTACATACACATATATCTACATATCTAGATACAATACTTGCAGATAGAAACAGAAAGGAGGTTGGAGGATCCCTGACCCAAGGCAAGGCTACATACCTCCGCTTTTTTAGTTGTTTAGCCTCTTTACAGGGTCTTTTAAAGGCAGAGACTCCTCGAGCTCCCCAGGAATCTCTCCCATGGCCTCGCTGATAGGAAACATTTTCCAGATCTCCCTTACTGCAGCTTCACTTTGTCAGAAAGTGATGAATGCAGCATCTCCCTCACCACCGCATGGTCTGCATAACTGGCTTTACTGTACTCCAGTAAGCTGAAGAACAACTGTACTAGGTGAGACCTAGTACTAGCTACATGTACTAGCTTGTCTCCAAACAGAGGTACTAATAGATAACTACAGAAAGACTCTAAAAAATGAGGCAAGTACAACATTTCTCCAAGCAGATGTGTCTGGCTTCCAGCAGACAGAGAAGCACAGCCTGCTTGAGTCAGAAGATGGATCCAAAGCGGTGTGTTCAATAACCCCCGGCAGACCTAGTCACCATGAAATGATCTCCTTAGCTTGCAAGCATGTACATCTTCAGACTCCTGTAACATCTCATGGTAGCCAGAGCGATAATTCTGGTTGTGCAAAGCATTTCCTTTTGTATTAAACTGTCATGTAATAATTTCCTTAAATTCCCCTCTAATTCTTACATTACAAGAAACGACGACTCTTCATGCTCCACGCTATTTGAGTTTCTATATATTTTGTCCCTCTTCCTCAGTTTTTTCCAGCTTCGAGCTGACATTTGCTGACATAAGCCACACCGTAACTCCTCCTTGCCCACCTCCATCTCTTTTGTAGTACTGCTATTTACTTTTGAAAGGAATAACTCTGCTTCCTCCAGTGCTGCTTGTTCAGAAACTCACTTCTAGCACCTTCATGGGATAAAGCCATCTGCACAAACACATCCACATTTCAGAGCCCACCCATCTTGTCCAGCCAGTGAAACATGTTTTGAGAGCTAAGCCCAAACGCTTGTGTGCAAGGAAGAGGGAACAAGCTTGAAACATTGAATTACCTTTGATTTACTTCTACCTTGCCTTTTTTTCCTAGTCTTTCTTCTGGCCAAATCTGAAATACTTTTTTTCCCTGTCAGAAAGGTAAGTCAAGGGCAGGTTTCAAGCAACTTCCTTTAAGTTTTAATGTGTTGCACAATGGCAAATGTGGACTCGAAAGACGAGTCTTCTCTGAACCACAGCGTGCCCAGTCCTTCCTTCCTCAGACACACAGAGTAACAGCAGCAGTTGGCATGCTCACACACCCAAAATTAGACCGTTGCACCTATACTTTGCTGCCTAACTGGGATAGGTGGCTGATGAACTTGCAGCTGCTGTTACTTTGATAGCTAAACTAAACAGAACAGAGTAGCAAGGAAGAAGCCTGGTCAAACAACTTCACCTAACTTTACAACACAACTGCCTCTGGGACCTTGCTAATCACACCAAGTACCTCACTAGGTATGGTGCAGCGCCCTTCACTTCTGCACTTCCACGTATGCTCCTGGCAGCAGGATGTGGTATGTGGCAGTCTACCTTACCTGCACATGGCATTTACAGCACCCTTGAAATCAAAATACCTCCAGAGCAAAGCACAGCTTTAAGATTAGCTTCTGGACACATGCTTAGAGTAAGCAACGGCTGGCTGCTGTCAGGAATAAGGTCTAAGTGTCTTCAGCACCTTTCATTTCCAACAGTGTTGTTAGGTTACAGGCTTATTAGATCAGCCCAGGACAGAGCCCTCTGCATGGTGTTAACCAGTGGACCAGCTCCCCATGAATGGTTGTCTCAAACTGAAAAAGCACCTCGGTCTTGTGACTGTTGGGCTATTTGCCCCATAAGCCCCGTCAACTGAAATCAACTTTGAGAATGGAAACAGCCTACACAAGACTCCCCCACTGGAGAAAACGGGTTGTCGATCAGCTCAGCATACAGCATCAGCCCACTTTAGCTCTTGTGAATTCCACAGCATGCCCCAGGCACAAACTAGACCTGCTATTTCACCAGCCTCATCCATGCCTGCTGTGCTGGCACATCAGCCTCTCACATGACACCACTGTCATGCCTTTCCCAGTAGATGAGACCTGCTGGTTTTGCAGTGCCACATAGCCAGCCAGCCCCTGGATCAGTTCAGATGTTCCTTAGACATCCTTCTTCCCAGTGATTAGAGACGCAGTAGGCAGAACATCTGGTGGGGGTAGCACCGGGCTCTGTCAGGACTTAAATCCACCAACCTCTAACTGAACTGCCTGGGCGTTTGTTTTTGTGATGTCTCCAAGGGGGAAGGTGTTCAGGCCTCTAAATCTGCTTTACAATGTAGTCTATTAATTCAGTGCTGGCTGCTACGTATCAAAATTGTCAAGAGGAATACCAGTATAATTTCCAACTTCGTGATGATTAACAGGAAATGGAGGCATTTTTCCAAAAATCTAACTACACTTAGCGTTGCACTTATGACCTATAACGGCGTTAAAAAGAACCTATCGAACAAAGCCATGTTCTTTAAAAGCTGTGATGTACCTTATTTGAATGTTCCTGGTAAAACAGACCTTCTGCCAGGAAGACAAGGGGAAGGGGAGAGAGCAAAGGGACAAGGTAACTTAAAATCAAAATCTGCATAACAAAAGCAAAACGAACTCTCTAATCTTGCTGAACTTCGAGAAAGATGTTTCTTCAGGATATGCTTGGGCTGGTCGATACCAGGCTACTCAGTCCTTCATAACAAGTGAGACTATTCTTGCATTAACTCTAGTCAAGAAAATGAGGGAAAATGACAAGGCTAAAACTAAGGAACAACTGGTTATTTTGCAGTAACAATTTACTTGCAGCTTTAAACCTGTGCATATTGCTTTATGAGATGACTACTGATAAGCCACAAATGAAGAAAAAAAAAGAGTATGCAACAGCTAAGACTCTTGTGATTTATTAAGTATTACGAGCATTATCCTCATGCTTTAAAACAGTTAAAATATTAAAACGTTTGAAAGCTGATTTAGGAAGACTAAGCTGAAATCACATTGTCAGGTCTTTTTTTAAAAACAGGTTTTAAAAAAAAAAACAAACCTGCTGCAGGAGTTTTTGAATCAGGAAATTCTGTTTTGGAAATCCACCAAATAAATCCTGATTAGGAATCCTTTATACTAACAATAGGAAACTAAAAGGAACCTGGTCTAGTGGGAGGTGTCCCTGCCCATGGCAGGGGGTTTGGAACTAGATGATCTTTAAGGTCCCTGCCAACCCAAACCATTCTATGATTCTGTGATTCTATTAAATGCAAGCAAAAAGCAGTGTGTAAAGAAAGACAACCTGAAAAAGTTTCAAGGACAAACAGACACTACTTCTGGCACAGGCTTCCATTCCTCTTATTTAGACTCTTTATAAGCCCAGACAATAACAGATGTTTGGGATCATTCAACACACATTTTAAAAGGTGAGTTAAAACAACCACACAGTGGTAAATAATTCTACAAGGAGAGGACTTGGACAGAGTTTTGAAGCAGAAGGTTTCCTGGAGTTGTGGAGGCAGCTGTAGTTGTACCATGAAAAAAGAAATATTTTCACACTTGTGTCGCTTAATTCATTGGCTTCATTATCTGTGAAGAACAATGAATTTGGGACTGCAGCACATCACAAATAGCAATAATGGACGTAGGGATTAACCTGCCACTGAATCAAGACAGTGAGTTCCCTCCTGGGGCTGCATACTTGAGGGAACCTGCCATGGCCCTCTGATGACTCATAACATTGTGGGAATTCCTTTGTTACTGTGCATTTTGGTTTTCAGATCTGGACTCCTTTGTGTGGGCGAGCAATGTGACTTTCCCCCACTGTTCTGGGGGAATCTCTTCTCTGTTGGGTGAAAGTTGCAGCAGCAACTTTCCATTCTCAGCCTTAAGGGCTGCAATTCCCCAGCGAGTACTTGCTTCGGCCAGAACAGCATCACCTTGGGTTATGCTCTCAGTGAAAATCCATTTACTCTGAACTGCTGAAAGAAGTTATTGATGTGCAACTCCTATCATTAGGATTTATCAATATGGCATGGACGCTCCAACCTACAGACAGCTTTTCAGGATATGGATTTAGTGGTAGTACATCAGTGGCCATTAAACTGTTAAGCGTTGGGATTTAAGCTCTTAGAGCCAAGCGCCTTTCCTGTGGCCGCAGCCAGAGCACTCCATAATGCTGTTGCTAGAACATTCCCAACAGACTTCCATTTTTTTCCATGCTAATTTCATCACCCAAAATTCTACAAGTTCAAGTGTCCATGGACCCACTAAAGAAGTCGCATTTCTTTGTTAAGCTAAATAACCTGGCCTTTCCTTGTCACTCTGATTAGTGTCCATAGCAAATGTACTTTCAAATTCTTCAGTTCCAAATGGGACTGCTTTGGGGCATATCGGAGCTCAGTTGCTCACAGAAGGACTACAGCAGGTGTGCTATTATCTTTAGCTATTAAGTACTAACACTTACATTTTAGGTTTTTCTCCTTTTCATCACAGGTTTTAGTCACCAAGCTTAGACAGCAGAGGCAAAAACAGCTTCCAGGTGCCATCTCACTGCCAGCTGTGGTTGGTCCATCTCGCAGACCCCATCAGCTCAGGGAACTACAAGATGCTCCTTTGCCAAAACAGCGGTGAATCTCTCAGATTCTCTTGGAAGTTTAACCTGCTGGCTCCTGCTATCCTGGCAAGCATCATTACCCCTTCCTAAATATTTTATTAATTAGGCTACTCCAACAACTGAGACTATCTGCGTTAAAGAATACTGATAGCTTAGTTTTTTTTACACAAGGGTAGGAGGTCATTATGAAAATTTAGCAGAATAAATTCCTGCTTGGGTTTCCAGCCTGGTTTACCCTGGAAATGCACAGCTCTGTCACACAGGATTTGGCCCCTCTCATGTTTAACGTCAAGCCAGAACCTCCTTGACTGATATATTCTGGCCACTCCAAACAGTCACATCTAGGCAATTTCTTTTTGATGTATAAACTTTGCACAGGATTGCTGAATGGGAGTGTTTCCTGGATACTTCATGCTGCCTGCACTAGTCAAATTAGAGGCCCAGCCTCAGCAGCTCTGATTTAAGTTTAATTCAAGCATCTACAACAGGCTGAGCCATGAGCACAGAGACAGATGGCATCCTTGAGGAAGAGTTGGGTCAGCACGTCTGGGTGAACTAGAACCTACAGGAATATGTTGTATACAGCTTGGCTAGTGCAGTCTGTCAAGGCATCCTCCCTGAGTACTGTCACACACAGCCTGTACCCCTCACTGCCTGTGACCCAAACTCTGCACTGTTTTGTCTATGCTGAAGAAAGAGAGATGATGGAAGTACAGGTTGCAGAAAAGATGACTGTGGTCTGACTGTCCTGTCACTAAAAGTAGACATGTGGAGTTAGTTAGCTGGGATTAATAAACTTAATTATTCCAAGCAATGACCTTTCTGCCTTTAAATATATTTTATGTGTCATTTATTGCATTTATTATAAGTTTTGTATTAATTCTGTTTTAATGTGTTGCTTTAACACAGCATCTCAGGGTGTACATTATACATGGTTGAAATTGTGTTTTTCATCCACTGACTGTAGGAAAAGATAGATCCCCAGCACAAAAGCCAGCATCTTACCCCTGAGTTCAAGGCCAGGCCTCAAACCTATCTGTAAGAATGTTTTGTAAACGTGGGCAAAACAGTATCTTTTTCATCTAGTTCGGAGAAGCCCAAATCACTTCAGCTTGTCTTACTCCGTTTTCTTTAGTTCATCCTGAAACAGGTACTGAGTGTGGAAAACTTTTGCGTTTACATGAAAATACTGTTAACACTATGAACAGCCAAAAGCGGAGGCAGGGCCTGCCTCTGCTCCACACCACAGGGAAGGGAGAGACCCTAGCAAGAGGACAGCCCTGCTGAGACTGTATTAAGGAGGGATTACCTGGAGCTCTGCCGTTCATGTCATTCATGCACTCCTTGTAGTTCTTCGCAATCAGGGAATAGAGATGCGCTAAACTTGGTTTTTTCCCTGCAGCTACCAGGGCTTCAGCTGTGGCCAAGTGCATTACTGTATCATCGCTGACTTTCCAACCTTGGATGCTGATATTGCTGAGTCCCCCCATCTCCGCCAGCTCCTTGTGGATGGCTGGGCCGCTCTGCAGGAACTCCCATCGCCCGTTGCAATAGCCCAATGTGTCACCAACTGCGCTCAGCACCATCGACGCCACATAGTTTTCCATCGCCTTAGGACAGGAGTTTTGCCCCAGGACTGCTTCAACGCAGAAAACACTGAAAAAAAAGAAGCGAGGGAGACTGAAAGTAAAACCCTTCCCAGTTCAGTATGAGCCTCCATAGCTAGGCCTCAGCATGCTGGATGCCCAGCCTAGCACCTGCAGCTGCCACAGAGGATGTATTCCTTCAAAGCACACGCATCCCCACAGACCTTCAGCTGCGTGCACGTACCACGGGTGGGCGCAGGGGGAGCCCAGCCCTGGCCCACGGGCAGCCGGCCACGTCCTCCAGGGCGGTGGCTGCCGCCCAGGACGACGCTGTGTGTTGTAGCTGGGTCACAGTCCAAAGCGCAAGGGCAGGGCTACAGAAAGGCGTGCGTGTTCTGTGACCGTACCCGCCCTGAACACACTTTGGCGTGCGGCGCACAGCACCAGCGAGGGGGGGAGATCAGCTCCCGGCGCCTGCCGCACCCTGGGGACAACACGAGGCTGCGCTCACCCGCTTCGGCAGGGCCGGGCAGGGTGATGGTGAGCGCAGGGGCCTCAGGCAACGCCTGGCCCGGCTCGCCGGGCCGGCCACACCAGCGGGGGCCCGGCCACGCAGCGCTGGCTAGCCCAGCGGGTACTTTCAGCGACGCTCCACCCCAAAACCCGCGCTCCTCCTCGGGCTTTGCCGCGCCTCACGGCGAAGCCCTTTTGCTTGGCAGAAGCGGAGGCGGGGAAGGGCGGCGGGGCCGGCCGAGGCCGGGGGGCCTCTCCCCGGGCCCCGCAGGTACTTACGCAGCCAACCCTGCGAGCAGGAGCTGCCGGGGCCTGCCCCGACCCGGGGACATGCGGCTGGGCGTCCTCAGACGGTGCCTGCCGGAGGCCCCTGCGCCCGGCCCTCCCCTTCCACCTCCTCCCGGGGCGGCGCGACCGGACAGGCGGCGGGCGAGACCCCGCCTTGGCCGCCCCGGGCCCGGAGTGTCGGTCCCGGAGGAGCTCGGCGTGTCTCGGTGGCTCCTGCTCCCCCGCGCAGTTCGGTCCCCGGGAGCTGGGGAGGGAGATCAGTGTTCTCCTTCGTTTTCGGGCTTGTGTCTCTTTCTCGGCGCCCGCAGAGGCACAGGAGTCAGCTCGGGAATGAAGCTGCCACCTGGAAAGTCACCGCATGGAAATAAAACATTTAATACAAAAAAGTGAAAATGGACGGTGGTGTCAGCGTTTGCCCTGGTTGTTCTGTGTGTTTCTTAGTACTGTACTTATCACCGGTGAGGCCGTACCTTAAATACTGGGTACGGTTTTGGGCCCCTCACACAAGGACATTGAGGTGCTGGGGTGTATCCAAAGAAGGGCAACAAAGCCGGGGAAGGGTCATGGGAACGAGTCTTGGGAGGAGCGGCTGAGGGAACTGGGGTTGTTTACCCTGGAGAAAAGGAGGCTCAGGGGAGACCTTATCACTCTAAAACTACCTGAAAGGAGGCTGTAGAGAGGTGGGGGTTGGTCCCTTCTCCCAGGTAACAAACAGGACCAGAGGAAATGGCCTCAAGTTGTGCCAGGGGAGGGTTTCACTGGATATCAGGAAAATATTCTTCACAGAAAGGGTTGTAAATCACTGGAACAAGCTGCCCAGAGAAATGGTAGAGTCACCATTTCTAGAGGTATTTAAAAGATGTGGAGACCTGGTGCTTAGGGGCATGGTTTAGGGATAGACTTGGCTGTGCTGGGTTAAGGGTTGGGCTCTATGATCGTCAAGGTCTTTTCCGACCTAAACGATTCTAGGTTTCTATGATTCTATTGAAAGTGTTCACTGGTTGTATGCAAAGCTCCCCTCCTCCTGGCTGAGCCCCAGCTGGGGCAGCCACCTCCTGGGTGGGAGCAGGGGACGGTCTGCAGGTTCTGCTCAGTGTTTGCACTGGGAGGAGACCTTGGGGAGGCTTTCCCCAGCCTTGTTTTTTTCTTTCCCCTCCTTTTACAGCATTCATTCACTGCAGCCTGAGCTGTTCCCCAGCCTTTACCGGGAGTATGCGCCTGCTCTGTCCCTCAGTGTTTCGGGGCAGCGCTCTCCCCACAACCCCCAGTATGGCCCAGTTCATCCCCCTAGTGACCCCAGCCTCTTCTAAAACAAGGCTAGGCTTTGCTATGTCCGCTGCTTTATGTTGCATCTTTAGGCGCTTGGGGATCGCATTGCCTTGCTTTATCCCTTGTTTTTAACGATGGTGGTGGTTAGGCAGCTGAGGGTACCTAGTGAATGGGCAAGGAAGGAACAGCAGCGGGAAGCAGGAATGAGCAGGGCTGGGGTTTAATTTTGCAGAGGCCCAACCTCTACCTACCGGCAGTCACTTGACATGCTGCACGCCAGGTCTCCAGAGCCCCGGTTCACCCCAGAAGGTACCAGCGGCTCTTGCATGAAGGCAAAAAAAATCTCACCCCCCCCCCGAGCTCCCCCTCCAGCCCCAGCCCTGTGCCTATGAAAGAAAGCAGTGGTAGTGTTTGAGCTGCAGCCCTGGGGGATTTCAGGGCAATATGAATGTAGTGCTGGGTCAGAGCAGAGTCCCTGGGGAATTTGGGGGCAAGTGAGAGCTGGGGGCTGGAGTGTGGCCCTGGGGGATTTCAGGTAGCTGAGCGCGCAGGGCTGTGCAGCAGTGTCCACCCCGGCAGCTGCACCAGTGTGGTATGCTGTGCCCACTCAGATATCTGCTGCTCCTCTGCACCCCACTGCAAACATGGAGTTTGAGAAGCATCTGGTAGAGAAAGCAGTAACAAAAGGAAGTGGGAAAAGAAGCTGCCGGTGTCACAACATTGCCAGCGGTGCCTGCTGACCTTTTCTGCTTCTCTGCTCTGTTTTGTTAAAACAAAACGTAGAACGGCCCTGAATTTACACAGGTTGGTGCAGTGCTTAAAAGCAAAGCAGGATTTTTCTCTCCTAAGGTTTGGGCCCATGAGAGGGAAAACCGCGCTTGCTTTTGGCTGGCTATCTGTAAGGAATGGCTTCTGCTGCAGCCTGAAGGGCAGAGGATTGGAGGGGAAAGTTGCAGGCTTCACAAAATGAGCAGGAAGATGGGAGAATGCCTCTGTACCAGCACAAAATGCCTGCAGCACTGAGATCTTTGGATCTCATCATTTCCTGGCTTTTGAGGTCTTGCAGCTTCCTAAAAACTGAAAGAAGACATGCAATGCATTTAAGTGACGTCTGAGATATGTCACAGGAAAAGGTTGAGGGCTCCTCAGTGACAGGCAGTGGACAATGTGCCAGCAGCAGGAACCATCAGCAGTAGCCTGCAAACTTGGGGTGGAGAAAGCAGCAGTCTTCAGTCTCGAATGCATGCATTCATCCCAAAAGGACCTCCCTGTGTGAGTCCCACAGGATGCCCACGAGGTGAGTAAGTACAGTGCTGTCTGTCAGGCAGCACCTCCAGCTCCAAAATGGTGCAGGAGGGGCAGTATTGCCCTGACTTACCCCATGGCGCGGGGAGGTGGGCATGACCACTTCCCCTTTGCAAGGTTGGCCTTCTGGTGCTAAGCCATGTGAAGACTTAAAGACTCACCGTGTTGCACCTTTCTGGGTTTTTTGTTGTATTTAAAAAAAAAAACAAACTAGGCTGCAGTGGACCAATGGCCAGGACATGCCTTCTGGAAAGTACCACCTTGGAGCAGCTCACTGACATGCCTCTGCCATGTGTTGGACATTGTGGTTAGCACTTGCTTAGAGTCAGAATTTTCCTTCATATTCATCTGGAAAAAAAGGGTAATTCTTTCTGACTAAAAAAACCGTGCCTTTCTCGATGAGCCCAGGGTTGAGGGCTCCTTTTTGGAGGGACTGTGAAGGGTAACATTACAGTGCGGGAGCTATGTACTGGTTTAGACCCTGTAGGACAATTCCTCAGAACTATATGGGGCCCTCAGGCCAAGAGCTGGAAGAAGGTGCACAATAAAAATGCATGATGCACCCTCTTAAACATGGCCATGCCCCTATTCTAGATCCTACAGCTGTCCCCAAAATGGGACTGCAAGGGAAAATTTGGGATTCTCATTTTTCACCTCTCCTATTCATCTTGTTTTGCTCCCCAGATTCAAAGGTTACTTCCCATAGGATCTTCTGGGACCCTCAACCATGTTCATTTTGGACCAGTGCCAACCTCTTTAACAGTCTCTCATTCTTTTAATAGCACTTTTTTCTCTGTAATGACAGCAGGCATTTTTTTTTGAGTGGGGAATATTTCTGGGCTTACCCTAATTCTCAGTCCCCAGGTGCATGTCTGTCTTTGTCACTGGCCAGTAAATAATAATACACTATAACAGGGGCATTCAAAACAGGGACAGAAAATGCCACGTGAGGTCTAGCTGGGACCTGGATGGCTCACAGTGGTGAGCCCAGACAGCATTGCTGGTGGTGCAGTGGTGCATGACCCCGTGTGCACGTGCGAGGGAAGCATTCATCCTTCCAGGATGCTCAGGGCTGCTGCGCTTGCTCTGGCTGTATGTCTGTCTGCAGCTGGATGTCTGGAGTGTCTTCTGTGCTGAAGCACCTGGAGGCAGCGGGTGCTTCTGGCGCTGCACTTCCTTCACCCTAGGCATGGCAGGGCCTTTCATTCTCTGTCTAACCCTGGTGGGGTTAGACACTTGTGGTCTGACTTCCCATAGTAATGACAGCGAGGGTACTCGCTTCCCTCCATCCTGTCCGGGGAAGCACAGGTGGAAAAGGTGATGAGAGACTTGCCAGCAAACACAGCCTGTGCCTGGAGCAAAGCCAGTCACAGAGACGCTTTTGCCTAGATGTAGGATCATGCAGGGAGTAGTGAGAGAGATTTTGAAGGGCTTGGCTGAATCAATTTTTGGAGATGGCAGCTGAATATGTGCTACTGGGCAACCAACTTTGTTTCAGGGAATACTGGACTTTGGCCTCTTATTCAAGAAACCAGACTTCATTGCAGAAATATCTGCCTCTTTCTTTCCAGGCTTGCCTCCTTCCACAAACTGTCCGAGACCGGGTCTGGCTTGTTGCCCAGGGTGAAAGGGAAATGGTGGAAAATTAGTGTGATCTGTTCATTGTGGCACCAACCACTCTCCTCAGCATTACTCTAAAAGCACTCTTTAACACAGATTTTAAAAGAAAAATTTAAAAAAATACAAACACACACACATCCCCCCCAGGTCTGTTTCAAATAACCATAATTCTTCAGGGTAGAAGATAAGCAGGATAACTGCTCTACCACACGGAGAGGCACTACAATGCCAACTTGTGACAACAAATACGATCAGTGACACAGGGAACATCCTGGGTTTGCTGAGGGCTGTGATCACCCCTCCCACATCCACATCTAGCAAAAGGAGCTGCAAACTCATCTTTACTGCCCCTCCATTAGGTTTATAGCTGTCATGTTGGTAAACGGGAGTGTGTGGGGACAGGGCTCTCCCCAGCAGGCTGCAAGTTCTGCTTTCAAGCCTGGGGACACCAGTGAAGCAATCCCAGCCAGCTTCTGTGGACCTGGGGTTTGGCTCAAGTGGTGTATCTGCGGCTCTAGGACTGGCAGGCTGGTTGTTCCGTGATGTTCATCAATTAACATTTTTATTTTCAGTTGGGTGCCAGTGCTGGCACTGTGCTCCCCACCTGCAGGGTGACGGCGTCTGTGGACCTGTGTTGCTGTCCATTCTGCTGCTTTCTTTCCATGAGCTGCTGGCAGTTGCATCCATGTCCTTTATGAGTGTATCAGGGTGCAGGAACTGGGGGAGCCCATTAGAGGGGTGTCATGCCTGCAAGCAGAGCTGCCCATCAAACTTGCCTTATAACAACTGTCAACTCACCTTACAGCCACCAGCAGGCTAAATTCGGAGGTTCTTGGCGCTTGTCAATGAAGATAAGCCCTAGCGGGAGGTAGTGGGTTAAACATGGCCAGACACTTGGCGATGGGAGAGGGGGAGGTTTCATCGTTCTGTAGGTTTTGAAATAGTGATGCTCTTCCTGCATTGTGGAAGCAGTCATGTTTGAAGTGTTAAATGTGCTTTCCACTTTGAGAGCAAGTTTCTGCTTTCTGTGAGAAAGGATACACTCTGGGGAACATAATTGTGGTCCATGCTGTAGAAAGATGTGTCAGGTGCAAGGAATATGAGGAACAGCTGCAGGAGAGGGAGTTCAGCCTTCTGGGGCAGAAAGCACATCACGTCTCTCAATCCCAGCCATAGCTCTGATGAGGCTCCTGGTGTTGCAACAGCAGCAGATGTGGCCAAGCATGTGTGGTTCACACAGGCAACATGTGCTTCCACACTCTGGTGGAGGCAAAATAAACACAGGGCTCCTCCAGAAACTACTGCTTCTTTTCTTTCCTTCCAACTTTCACTCCTCCCAGCTGAGTGCATCCACCTCCTGCTATGAGGGTCATCCCCTGTTGTGTAAAGCCCATTTGACCCTCAATCCTGCCAAAGTAGAGACAGTTGAAGGTTAGAAGTAGTGTAAAAAGGGTGGGAAAGAAACTAGGCTGGGGAGTAGGGTTTCCTTTTTCTTCTGCCAGCAAGTTGTAAGTGTGTTCAAGCTGTCTTCTAAGAGAGCTTGAATGTTGAGAGCTAAACCTGAGAGAGGAAGAGCTGGAAGCACTAGCTGAGGTCTGGGGAAGCAGACAGAAGGAATGGTGCTCAGAAGTTCCAGTTAGCTTATTGGGGAGCGTTTATACCATCAAGATCTGCCAGGCTGAAGGATGACTTTCCATAGCTTGGATGACTTGAACTGAGACTAAGCAAAATCATAGCTATGATAGGTTAGGAAAAGCCCTGTGGTGGGTTTGAGTTATTTAATTGAGTGGTTATTTTTCGTTACAATGATTTCTCTGATGCTGGGTTGCGACCTGAGCCTTATCTACTGCCTTTCTCTTCTGGCTGTTCCTTCACCAGCTCCCTCTAAAACACTGTTGTTCCTGGGAATGACTCCTACTTTTGGCTATATACCAAAAGAACAAAGTGGCATGAGAACTGGTGGGAAAGGGCATAGAGACAGCAAAACACAGTGTTTGAAAGGTTACTTCTGCATTTGATTCTTCATGAATTGGATTTCAGAGAAATGGGAAGTACTGGTAAGTGACAGAAGAGGAACATATGAACAAGACCACTCTGTTTTATCCATTGGTCTGATAGGGCTTAAAAATACTTGCCTGCTTCCTTTCTGTACTTACGCACTTCGCGTGATGTGATTCAATGGTGACATTGCCTTGATGCATAGAGAGGTCCTCCTGCAAAGAGGAGGTGGGCAGTGTTGTAAGGACATCAGCTGCCAGCCTCCCCTCTTCCAGCTTTGCCTTCATCCTGTGGACATACCCAAACTCAAAGGAGAACAAAGCTTTTAGAGAAGACCACCAAAGACACCAGGGTTTTGTGGTTAGCCCTCTGATATGTTCCCACACTGGCCCTGGTCTGGCAGAAAGGATGGGCAAGCTCTTGACAACAGTTTCTAGGCAAAGGAGGCTGCTAACTGTGAAACGTCTTGCTCTTAAAGCTGAGATAACATTTGAGATCTGGTAGGACATGGTCTGTCACTGACCTGCAAGGTACATGGCTGCACAAAGCTACAAGACAGGGTAAATGGATCCAGTCTGGGGAAAAACACAAACATATTTGATTGGTGATATATGCCAGACCACATGTTGTCATAAGTCCGTTGAAAGTTAAGAAAATCACAACTTCAGGAGACAGAGAGACACATGGGAATAAGGATGCTGCCCCTCTTGTAGGTTCAGTATGGCTGCGGTCCTTACCCCACAATGACAGTGGCTCTGCACCACCTCTGAGCAACCACTGTTGCTTGGAGCAGAGGAGAAAATAACACTTATGCTTTCATTCTGTATCAAAGACCCCTTCCCTGTGCTCCACCCCAAACCCTCAGCAGCTGGAGCACAGGAGAGCTTCTTGTTTGACAGGGATGTGACAAGGGCATGAGCTCAAGGGTCAGGCTTTGTGTCAGAGCAGGCGTTTGCTGGGTGTGGGAAACATATTGGTCTCTGGTCTGTCAAAGCTGCCGTCATGCTGGAGTAGCTGGGGAGCTATAAGAGGCAGAGGCGTGTGAGATCTTTTTGCATGCTGTTCAGTCATCTGCTTGCACTGAGACTGGTGCTTGGGAAGTGAAATGTTGCTTATCCTACCCTTAGTCTCTAGAGTCTTCTCATTTTTTTCCACTGACTATCCCAGACATGCCAGCCGCTTTGATGTAACCTAGCCATGCGTGGCTTAAGTTGTCTTGGCTGCGATAGCAAAGCCTGTGAGGCCACACTTGGTCTGACACAAATGTGTCCAGCCATAAACGAGGCTGGTATGAGAAACCCATAAGAGCCTTGTGCTGTGGCCAGGAGGAAGCAAACCAGAAGAGCTGATTGTGCTCCTGGCTGAAAAGGGGGTTGTTGTATGTGTGGGTGGTGGTAGGGGGAAATGAGGGGCAATGTAATACCCAAGTTCAGGAACTGGCATGTGAAAACACAGTCCAGTGGTAAGAATTTCTACCAGTGGAGAGAAGCATGGCAAAGGTCATTGCTATCATTAAGAAACCAAAGCTTGAGAGGTATGTGAGCTGGGATCTCCAAGCAGCCAACTAGCCTGGCCTTGGTAAATGGGAAATGAGATAAAGTGCAAAATGAGTTTACCAAGGCTATGTCATGACACGCTAGTAGGTTTATTTTGATAAGGTAATTGACTGTGTAGACAGAGGACTTGGGAAAGGCAGTCTTTACCGTGCTACAGGCAAAGCCATTAAACTGGAGAAATGGGATTAATGTGAGCATTGTACAGATTTACCTAAAGAAAGGATGTCAGGAGGTTGTGCCTCAAGGGAAGTGAGCAGGGTGAAAAGGGGTTATTAACGATTCTTCTCAAAGGGGTGATCTTATTTACCCAGCAGGAAAACAAGCTCTAATCAGATTCAGTCAGATTTGAAAGGCTAGTCACTGCAGAGGTTGCTTAGGCTACAGCACCAGAAGAGCTGAAGGCTCCAAGGACTGGAATAAGGGAAACTGGATGAAAGTCAGCAGCACAAAGTGCAAGTTTGTGCCTGCAGAGAGTAGCTGTAAGGTGTTTTGCTCCGAGCTTGTCCCCTGCCACTCAGAAATTACAGGGGAAAGGGAGTTTTGATTGATTTCTTCATTGACTGATCGATCGATCGATCGATTGATTGATGAGGAGGTCTCACCATAGTGTAGCCAGTAAAAAGAAGAAGGTGACCACAGATGAGATCTCCCTACCTGGTTTAAAAGGCAGCTTTGGATGGATATGGAGGCACAAGGCCCCTGCAGTGGGATGGCTCTGGGCAGCCCTGCCAGCCTGACAGAGGCCAAAGGCAGAGAGGGCCAGGCTGAGGGGAGAGCCTGTTGTGTGGGGAGAGACCAAAACAGCATGGCCAGCACCCACAGGCGTGCAGTGGCATGGCTGCTGGATGGGAGAAGCTCCATGGCAGTGATGGCAGGGTGCTGATGCTGGAAAATGCTGAAAAATTCATGGTGACGGTGTCTCACCAGGGCATAAGGGGCAGCAAGTTCGAGCATGTGCCTCTCCACAAGCCCATTGCAAAGCTACACTCACCCAACAGGGCTGACAATGCCATGTGTGCACTGCTCAGTGTCCCACCTTACCCTGGGGTAGATCATTCCTATGGTAGCATGGAGAGGGCTGAGTGCTTGGGAGAGTTCTTCCAGATGTGTTCACTTCAGGCTTATTCGCAAAGGTGATCCTAGGGTTGCTGGTGGTGCTTGCAACCTTCTAAAGGTCCTCACCATGGTGCAGCCTTCTTCTGAAGGTTGCAAACTTCTGAAAACCAGGACTTGGCTGTGGGATGCCAGAGAGGGAACCTGTGTGTATATGGGCACAGGCAGCAGACCTACAGAACAGGCCAAACACAGAACCTGTGCTGTGGGCTTGCTTTGTCTCTTCTTGTGGCTTTTCACGAGCTCGTTTAAATCTCGAGCCTCCCCTCACTCTTCACCATGCCTTAAGTGGCAGACAAGATATATTGATGGAGGAGCTGAATTCAACAGATAGGCTCACCTGGGCCTCACAGCGAGTGGATGGTGTCTCTGAAGGAAGGCACAACCAAGTAAAAGTTACCCGTGCCCCAGGGATCCAAGGGTTTCCATCAAAAAAGTGTGATGCCCATGTAAAGGGGGAAGTCCCACAGCTCACATTTACAGAAAATCACTCTTTTTTACGTTCAAAGGGAAAAGAAACAAACCAAAGCCGGACACCACATTTAGGTTTGAGGTTCAAATGTTTTCAGGTTTGGTTCTTGTTTTAGGCTTTGGGGGCTTTTGCTTTTGTTTGTTTTCTCCTGAACTCCCCCTCCCACCTTAAAAAGTCAACCTGGCAGGTTTCTGGAATTGACTCCTTTTGAGCTTTGCTTCCTGAAAGCCCAGTATTTGCACTTCTCATGTTGCCCTCTGATTTGTGTATACACTAGAGTGAGCTATGCCTGCAGATCCATCAACAAGGACAGATATGTAGCTGTCTCTGAATAAGAAAATCTGCCAAAAATATTGTGTTTGGCAAGAAAACTATGCCAGCGTGAGGAGTGACCAGTCCACAGGCTGCCAACACAACATTGCTGCAGATGGAGATTTTGGAAGCTTTCTGTACTGATCCCTCTACCGAGCACATGTAAACTGAAACCAGCTAATGCTTTTTAACATGCACATGGGCATATTTTTTCAAAGGGTCAGAAGAAGCAGAGGCCCTGGCAATGCTCTTCCGACCATTGAATTTCTTGTTCCAGCACAGAAACAAAAGCCAGAGCCTGGTAAGAGTAGAGGCACAATCTCCGCACAAGGGAAGAAAGCTTCTTGTTTTCTTACCGTTAGTCTTAGAAATGTTTCCTTTCTTTTTTGATGGATTTTTAAAATAGATTGGTCTAAGCCATATCTGGTGTATAAAATTTCATCCCAGCGGAGCTAATGCCTTTCAAATTAAGCCTAACTACAACCAAAGCAGAGGATAACAGTGCCTAGCAGCGCTGATTACAGGTAGCACTTTCAGCTCTGCTTTTAACAGAGGGTATAATTCTGCTCTTTGAGCACAACTCCCATTGAAGTCCGTGTTGCATTATGTGTACAAATCTGTGTCAAACACTGGACTTGTCCATATGGGGAAATGACAGGTAGGAAGGTGGGCTGCAAGATAGCAGCATGCTCATTGATTCTAATTAACTCCTCACTTACATGCTCTTGGTGGGCACCGGGTGTGATTTGCCTCTCTCCGCTCTCAGACAGGAGAGGTCTGAACACAATGGATCAGGTGAAATTATATATGACAGTCAGAGGTGATTTAATGCCCAGGTTTTGCCAATGGAGACCTGTCCATTCTCTCTGCCCCTGCTCCACCAGACCCCACTGCTGTTGCTGTTTCTTGGGCTCTTTTGATATTCCAGTAAATTGATGCAACACACAAAGATGACCAAGAAAAGCAAGTTTATTTAATTTTTTTTCTTTGCCAGGTTAGCGTGTTGAACCCCATTCCAGGGGGGTACTGAGGGATAAATGTTCCAGGGTGAGATTTGCCCCTTTCTCTGATCAACTGTATCGAAGTAATTCTTGGGATTTTTGAAAGCCTGCACCTTAGAAACCAAGCATCATGTGAACCCACTGTGGATTTCTAAAATCAAAACAACATTCTGACAAGCAAAACCCACTTACACGTTGTCAGATCTTAGTCGTATTGACAGATTCCTCAAGTTGGCGGGACAAATGCCAAGCAGACCTAATGTAGAAGGCAGATCTAAAAAGCTACTTCTCAAACACGCTACTTCATACCTTGATTCATTCCTTTTACAAGTGTTTTCATATCTGCAGGTCATCATGTTGACACACATGCTTAAACATTTACTTGTTTATGTTTGCACTATGTCAGTTTCTCATTGTCACTGTGGTTTTATGATCAGGACAGCTTGAAATTCTGTGGACCTCTGCAAAACCTCCAGGAGCAAAGTCCTCAGACCTCACCTCCATATGGTCCACTCTGAAGCCAACTCAGAGCCTTATACCTTTTTCCCCAGTGAATGCAAGGGCAGGTTCAGTTCCCCAGGTAACACAAAGCAACACTGGCCTGACTGGATATGAACCAAACAGAAAATCATCTTCCCCGTGACGCAGTCACTTGTGCCAGCTAGCAAAATGCCTGATTAGGCAGGCTTTCCAGGGGCCCGGCTGTCCTCAGCTGCACTCCGGCACTGCTGATGCCTGGAGTAGGGAGCGCAGGTGACCTGCTTGCAGGGAGAGACAGGGCTCCAGCAGCCCTCTGAGGCAGGAGAACAGGGAAGGGAGCGTGCTGTACATGTGCACCCCGGCATACCACACAGCAGCCCTCTGAGGTCAGGAAGGTACCTTTTCAATGCTTACTTATTGCCACATTTAAATCTCTTCTGTGTAACAGCAGAAAAGAAAGGAAAATACAGCCCAGCACATATTACCAGGTGCTGCATTTCAGCGGTGCCTACCTGATTGCTCTCCTGGTGTGGCAGCCAGTGCTGCTGCACGTGGGGTACTGGAGCATCTACCATATGAGGAAAGGCTGAGAGAGCTGGGTCTGTTTAGCTTGGAGAAGAGGAGGCTGAGCGGGGATCTCATCAATGCTTATAAGTATCTAAAGGGTGGGTGTCAGGAGGATGAGGCCAGACTCTTCTCAGTGGTGTCCAGTGACAGGACAGGGGGCAATGGTCACAAACTGGTAAACAGGAGGTTCAACCTAAGCATGAGGAAATACTTCTACAGAGGTTGTGGAATGTCTCTTTCTGGAGACGTTCAAAACTCATCTGGGTGTATTCCTGTGTGATCTGCTCTAGGTGATCTTGCTCTAGCAAGGGGGGTTGGACTAGATGATCTCCAGAGGTCCCTTCCAACTTCTACCATTCTGTGATTCTGTGATTATGTTGTCCCTGCTTTCTGTCCCAAGATTACAGTGAGAATAGTCAGGAGAGGTCATCTCAGCCACAGTCATACTCCCACAAAGCTGCCACACCCTGCCAGCCTGCTTGTCAAAACAGGACTAAGGGTCTCAGCCCATTATGAGCTAACAGAACCCTACAACGCAACCAGCACAAATAGCAACTTGCAGCATAGTGCAGCCAGCAATAGTTTGAGCCACCCACATGCTGAAATAGCTGGTGCGAATGTTAAAAAAAAAAAAAGTCATCCCATGTCTTCTTCACAGCCTGCTACTGCTAAGGGCTGTGACTCCCTGGCCAGGAGGGTGGGCACAGCCATTGTAGGCAGTGCAGCCTGCTTTAGTGAGGAGAACCAGCAGATTTGCTGCTCTGTCATCACACACTGGGATGGAAACCTTGGGAGATCAGGTTCTCCTTTACCAGCAGAAGGGAAGAGCTTTTTCCCTTGCCCTTTACCGCAAGGGAAGAGCTTGCAGAAACCAGCCTTGGAGGATGGGTGGGTGGATAAGGACAACAGTGGGTGCCATCTTAAAGGCTGTGTGGCAGAGACCTGCTCACTCTTTCCTGCATGGACCATGTGAGCAGGCTGGGCTCTTCTGTGTAGCGGTTGCACAAACAGTGATGCCTCACAACAACATACAGTGATGGAGTGGGTCCCATTACCAGTAGTTTGCTGTGAGGGTATTTGAAGGTTAATCCCAGATTATTAAGACAACTTTGCTTTTGGCAAGAAGCTCTGGTGCTTTGAGCAGTTAAAATCAAATATCTGCACAGTAATCGGGACGAAGTTATACTTGCTGAACAATGTGGATGCATTTTACATTTACCTTACTTGAATTAATTCCCCACATTTCCCCCTCTCTATTTCTGGGTTCAGAAGATTTTTTTAACTTTATTCATCACCACAGACTTACTATGGCACGGCAGACATCCTACCTGTGCTTTCTAATGCACCGTATCACCAAAGCACGTTATCTATCTGTGCATGGCCAGTCCAGCACCAAGCAGTGCTGCCTGCCCTGGGCTTTGCTGGACTCTGGTCCCAGCCTGGCACTGTGCTTGTGATATTTGTCCCACCCCCAGCACACTTTGATAGCAGTGACTCTCTGCCCTTATGAGGGCAGAGTTTGGTCCTTCAGATTACTGAGATAAGAAATCTGTGGATTTAACTAGCTGAGTGATAATGAGAAACAGAGTCTGTCTGCTAGCTTGGATGCTACCTGATTGCAAAGCTCTTAGCCCTCTGAAAGGCCTGCCATAGCATACAAACCACTCTTGAAGGCCAGAGGACTGCTGATCTCTGGAGGATCCATTGTGCTGGACAGGCTGCAGAGCAAGGTGTACCAAGACCAGAGCACCGTACAGAGGCAAGCTGGCCCTGAGCCCATCTCCCACATTTAAAACAGCTTTCATAAGTCCATTGAGGACTTCCATGGGCCCAGTGTGGTGAAGGAGCACCATACTTAGGGGATGACACCGGGGAGTATCCCTAGCAAACTTGTGCCACCTTTGCCGAACACATGGAGACGACTGAGCCCGGCATGGGGACACTGCCTGAGGTTTCCTTCTTAAGTTGGCCTGAACACCAGTGCGCATCGAATGCCAAACCCCTTGAAGTGAGTCATCACTCAGCGGCAAAATGAATAAATTGGTTTTGAGACATCTCAGTGAAGGGTCTAGGACACAAGCAGGGTAGGCTACCTCCCGTGCTTGGAAGGGTCAGTGCCATCTGTCCTGCCAAGCTGAAAGTATGAAAGTGCCTGTGCCATGCACAAGTGAAACCCACCCTTGTTTCCTGAAAGTCCTCTTTTTTCTTTTTTTTTTTTTTTTCTGTAAACAAGACCATAGTTTAGCTCTAATCTGTGCTGCGATTAAGTATTTAACTTCTCCAAATCTTGCCAGCTTTACAGTCTGAAGGTTGAGGACAGCTAGGGGGGAAAACGAGAACAAGAAATCTCTTGAGCCATGGGGTTTTTGTTGTTGTTTTTTTCCTTGATGAAAGTGATTTTCTGTAACGTGAAATTGTTGGATTTTCCTCTTTCCCCACAAATTTTTTCTTCTTTTGTTATTGACATTGTGTAGGAGAGACAGTCTATCTTTGTGCGAATGGCTTAAGTTCTCAGGATGGTGGGATGCCTTTGGTAAGGCTGCCTTCTGCACTCCTCTTACAGTAGAAGAAAAAGGTGTCACTTATTTCCACTGATGGACAGATTAATGTAACCAGCTGAATTCAGTTTGTTATTCCATATATTCTGTATTTCACGTGCTGGCACTGGAGCCATCAAATCCTGACAGGACAAGAGGAAACAGACTCAAGTTGTACCAAGGGAGGTTTACACTGGATATCGAGAATGATGTCTTCACCAAAAGGGTTGTCAAGCATTAGACCAGGCCTCCCAGGGAAGTTGCTGAGTCTACATCCCTGGAGGTATTTAAAAGGTGTGTAGACATGTTGCTTAGGGACATAGTTTAGTGGTGGACCTGGCAATGTTAGGTTAATGGTTGGACTCGAAGATCTTAAAGGTATTTTTCAACCTAAATGATTCTATGAAAAACTTCCTAAAAATGTTACTCTGCTTTACAATGTGATCATTTCTCTGACAAAGATGTTTCTGGGGCACTTGCGCAACCACTTTTTGGTGATGTATGTCTCTGGATCTTGGATACTTCCCATTCAACCTGGATATCCTTATATGAAAATCATGTGGATGTGCTTTTAGTTCAGATTAACACAGGTGGGAGTGTCCGTTCACATTAAAAACAATAAAAGGGATCCTAGTTCTGTAGGAGGGAATGTGGTTATGAGTCCTCACCAGAGAGTAGGTGCTATGTTTCAGTTTTCAGTATTTACCCCATTCTGCCCTTTCTGACATTTCTCTGAGATGTTGACTGAGAAATAAGGGGGGTTGCTTTTTTGTTGTTTCTACCAGTCACTAAATATTCAAAATAATGATGTTTGACCATGCTGGAAGTACATATCTGCAGCGGTGCCTCTGCTATTCAGAAAAAGTTGGTGATGTCAGTGGATCCACAGGAAAAATCTAACAGTGATATATTTTAACAGCCTTTCCTTTGAGTGTGAAGGATTTCTACCACAAGTGCTGATTAGTGAGATTAATTTCCTCTACAGAGCACAT
>JAVSBS010008077.1:8406-35435 GCA_033124195.1 Coracias cyanogaster | reverse complement strand
TGGAAATCAGATTTGTTTGAAGAATAATTCCTCATGCCCTCAATGGGGAATAAGGTGTCCAGCAAAGATGTCTGGAGTGGATTTTTTGTTTTTAATATTGCCATTTTGATAGTATTTTCATTTATCTTCTTTGGTAATATACAAGAAATGGAATTAAAAATAAAACAGTAGTCATTGATGGTCTATCTGATCTTTGCAGTAGTAAAGCAGTGTCTGTAGCTTTAATGATCAAAGTGTTTGGGGTTTTCTGTAGCATAGAAAAAGTTAAGACAACATATTTTACAATCCTGCAGAGAGAATTCTGCAACTATCAGGTTTGGGGTTTCTTGGTTTTTAGCAGATTTTGTTGGTGAATTAGAGCAAGGAAGGTAGGAATATTGAATTTAAAAAAACAGATTACTTTTCAAGGCTTACTATTTGGTTGTGGATCAGAACTAATAATAACCTGTCTCAGAGAGGGGACTGATTATAGTCAGTTTTAAAATATTGTTATTTCCCTTAGAATACCTAGTTCCATTTTCAAAGGCTGTGGGAGGCAGAGGCAATAATCTGTATTCTTGTGGAGCTTTTTTTGCTCATGTGCACTAAAGATCTTCCACGGATAGAGAAACAAATCTGCTACGGAATTTCCGAAAACCAGATACATCTAAGATGCAGCTTCTAGCATTTGTGGCTTTTAGTATTTCAGACCTAGTAACTCCATGGTAAAACAGCCAACTGTTTTCAGTGGAAAAACGTTTAACAAATTAACCCGCCAGATGCCTTCAGGCTTTTGGGAAAGAAGATAAGGACGCTGTCAGCAGGAATACTGCATCTGGGGGAGAACTGGCCTGAAGCAAAATAAAGAGGCTCATCCCCATCGCGCTTGCTCTGCAGAGACCACGTAAGATCTTGAACGGGTGCAGCTGGTTTGGAGACAGTGCTAATCAGCTTGTCACTCTATAAATAACACCGTTCTGTTGGGATTTTTCAATATCACGTTACAGAGATCAGAGAAGCAGCAGCGTCCTGCCAGCTGTGCACACGCTGCTGGGCTGTGCCTTTGGAATCATTCACGCGCCTGGTTGGGTTCTCTCAACGCGGGGTTCGGTGGGCAGCTGTGGGGCTGCAGGGCTCTCTCCTGTTAGTAGGAGTTTGTAGGGCTTGGGGTTAAAGCGTTACTTTGTTCCGCAGTAAATTAACTGCGGCGATTAAGCTGCGTGGAGCAGAACTTTCAAGGCTGTTGTTGCAACTTCTACGGTTAATAAGCACGTCTTCAACTATTCAGTCTTCTCTGGACATCCACCTTTCTCTCAATGGGACCAAGCCCTGAAAAGCTGCTCTTTTTGGAAAAGACTCTGCGAAGCAGCAGTAGACTTTCATAATCCTTTTAATGCGGATTGTTAAGTAAATGTAACAGTGACCTGTCAGGACTGACAGAACAGAGGGATGTCGGCACTTCAGAACCACGCGTGGCACCCGGCTCTTACCTCTTTACATTCCTTTCTTCTTCTTGACACCCCCTCCACCATCACCTTTCCCCCACTTCGGAGGTGCAGGTCAGACTTGAACCTGCTGCAAGACTTTACCCACATCTCTCAAACTTCAGGCTCTCTTGTGGGCTTCTGGGAGCATCTGGGCATCAAGCCAGAATATCTAATATTCTGTGGTTTTGCTAAAAATTCTACCTCTCTGTAAGCAAAGGCAGGAGGTACCTGCTCACTTAGTTTCATTTGCTTCTTGCTTCTCTTTAAGAACTTATGAGAATTACACAGTTCTAACTTTTTTTTTTTTCCTTCCACATCTTGTTCAATGCATTTAGACTTCAGTAACTATAGAACAATCAGAGTGACTCACTTTTCTACCTGGTTCTGGAGAATCTTACTTGTTACCTGATTCCTGAAGGAGGAGGAGGGAGAAGAACTAGGAGGTTTCTACAGTTATAGACAACCATTCTTTTTCTATTTTAATTCAAGTAATTCATACCATAGTGACAAATGAACCTTAATGTTCCCAGGTCTTGGCCAAAAAGATTTTTATGGCTGAAACTTGAGCTATAGCTACTATTAAAAAAAAAAAAAAAATAAAGTTTTGATTTGTCACATGAGCTTCAGTTGTCCCCTGGTTAGTAACTAAAACATTTATAAAATAAGCCAAATATTAAAGAAAAAAAGTTAGTGGGATGACAAGGGAAAGGACTTATCATCCTGTTAGAACAGGTGTAGAAAGAGATATATACACATATATTTTTTTTTACATAACTATTCTAATTTGTGCTGAAAACTTCATGTACTGATAAATAACTTCTACTTGGCTGCATGAAACTTTTGTTCATATTTCTTCGTTTGTGATTTTTTTTTTTTTTTTTACATTTTTTATTTTTCTTTACACGTCAGTCCATTGACACTTTCAGTCCATCTTTCTCATCCATAGCATTTCCCTGTTCATTTTATCCACTGCATCTTCTCTGCTCATCATTGGTAGAAGATCCTGGCAGCACGGCCTGCATGTGGCTCCCTCCTCTTGTGCTGGCATGTGATGGTGGCACCGTTGTGTTCTCTTCCTTTCCCTTTTTACTAACAGACGCAGACCAAACTGGAGCATGCCCGCATTAAGGAGCTTGAACAGAGCCTGCTCTTTGAAAAGACCAAAGCTGACAAACTCCAGAGGGAGTTAGAAGACACTAGGGTAATGGTTTTCACTATTTAAATACCGAGACTGATTTGTGTTGTGGAAGATTTCTGATGACACAGGCTGCTGGGTGTGATACGTGCTGAAACAGATCCTTGCTCCTGCCACGATCAGTGCCTGCTATAGCTGCAACACTTTAAAAATTAGCATTAATGTTGAGCTTCAGTGTTTTGTGGGGGTGTGTGCCCGTGTATGAATACTCATTTCTTCAGAAGAATTCAGGTAAGACGTCTTAAAGCTGCAAAATTAATACTAGAAGCCAAGTCAAAAATAGCAGGTGGGACTGTGACTTGACATAAAGGAATGTTCAGTGGTTGGTTTTTAGAAGTAGCAAAGTTCATTAAATCCACCCAAAAGTAAGATCAACAGTGGCCAGTGCTTTTAACACACACTTTGTGTTTGGGGCTTGATTTCTGAGGTCTTAAAATAGTTGTACTACTTGCTTTCCTAAATCATGGTTTGCAGTGGCTTTTTAGTTCTTTTTTTTTTCCACCCATGACATAATCTCTGAATGGATATCCCAGTAGCATTAGTGATACCGTTGCCTGTCAAAATATTACTGGATATACTTTGCCTCAAGCCAGAAATTCAGCAGCTGTTAATTCTGAAGGAATACATATATTCATGCTCATAGGTGGCTTTTCCTGACGTTGCGGTTAGGATGAATAATATAAAGCCAAGAATGTACTCTAGAATGTACTTTTAAAAAGCAATTGCAGGTAAGTAATATCTTTTTCAGGATGTTGGTATAATAAGGAGGTTGAAACACTAACTTCCTAATTAGAAATAATTGCAGTAGCTTCATTTGCTTTTCCATACCGCAGGCTGCTTCCGCAGTCCATGAAAAGCTCAGATAACGTGAGGACACTTTTTCAGAAAGAACAATGGATACAGAAGAAGTTTCAAAAGATTTGTGGGCTAAAAATGTGTTTGTATTTTTCTCTCACAGTCTCATGGCTCCACGAGATGAATTTGGAAGCAATTATTTCAACAAATAAAGACCTCAGGGCTCTCCTTTCTTTTTCAGTCTGTTTTAAAATGGGTCTCACAAACGTTTACTTCGACATTGATAATATATGTAAGCACAGCTTGGAAGTTGTTCAGCAAGTTGTTATTTCCAGGTAGCCTCAGAAAAATGAATTTAAATTCCACCTTTAGAAAGAATAGAATATGCATGTAATACAAGGACATGGGCATTTTTCCTTTTTTAAAAACAATAATTTATACATAAAGGAAATAACTGTTGTTCTTGTTTCACAGCCTGCTGTGTAAAGCAGCATTTGCTTTTACTCCAAGGTGTCTTTAGAATATCTGTAGAAATAGGAGTTGGCAGTGAAACTCAAAGGTATTCTAATCCAAAACACTGGTGAGGACACACTCACGGTGTTAGTTTGCAGCGCTCGGTGGTTTCTTTGCAGTGAGGCCTAAGTATTTTTGTATTAATACATCTTTTCTAATTCTTTTTTCTTTTCTTAAAACGCTGTTAATCATAGGTGGCCACGGTATCAGAAAAATCTCGCATCATGGAACTAGAAAGAGATCTAGCATTGCGGGTGAAGGAAGTAGCTGAGCTTCGAGGGAGATTAGAGTCTAGTAAACACGTTGATGATGTGGACACTTCTCTTTCATTGCTACAAGAAATTAGTTCTTTGCAAGAAAGAATGGCAGCAGTTAGCAAAGAACATCAGAATGAGATTAATTCACTGAAAGAGAAGTTTGGAATTAGTGAGGAAGCGTTGCAGAAAGAGATCAAGTCCCTTTCCGCTTCAAATGAGAGAATGGCAAGAGAAAATGAATCCTTGAAAACTAAACTCGATCACGCCAACAAGGAGAACTCCGATGTCATAGAGCTGTGGAAGTCGAAGCTGGAATCTGCAATTGCCTCCCACCAGCAAGCAATGGAAGAACTGAAAGTTTCTTTCAGCAAAGGTGTAGGGGCTGAGACAGCAGAATTTGCAGAGTTAAAGACTCAGATGGAGAAGATTAAATTAGACTATGAAAAGGAAATGTCACATTTAAAACTGAAGCAGGAAAATGAAAAATCTCATCATTTAAAAGAGATTGAGTCACTGAAAGCAAAACTGTTGGCAGTCACAGAGGAGAAAGATCAGAGCCTGGAAAGCCTGAAGACCAAACTGGAAAGTGTGGAAGATCAGCATCTAGTAGAAATGGAAGACACTTTAAACAAATTGCAGGAAGCTGAAATAAAGGTAAAGGAGCTAGAGGTACTGCAAGCCAAGTACAATGAACAAACCAAAGTTATTGATAGTCTTACACCACAGATCAAAGCTGCTGAAGAAAAGCTTTTGGACCTTGCTGCACTTCAGAAAGCCAATTCTGAAGGTAAATTGGAAATCCAGAAACTTAGCAAGCAGCTTGAGGCAGCTGAGAAACAAATTCAGAATTTAGAGACTGAAAAGGTTGATGGAAATAGCAAGGTTTGTATCCACATCCATCCTTTTGTTTTTACTTTGCTTTTATTTTACATTTGTACTGTTCTAATCTGCTACAGCAAATACATCACAGAAAAAAAAAAAAGTTTTATTTAATACCTTAGTACTATCTGAGGAGGTTTAGAGAAATTGTGAACTGGGTCATGTCTCTAAACAGGTTTCTAGTGCCCAGTCTGCACCACTAAGCAAAAGAGATAAAAAATTCTTTCTGCATTTTCTTGCTGCAAGCTTCGGCATGCCTCTGCTGAAAGTTTCAGGTTAGGGAAATTGGCTTATTGGGGAGAAGAATCCACATACCTTTGGCGTTAGAGGTATTCGGATAAAAAGTGATGCGGGGCTCAGTGTTTCCTCTGTACCTTCACCACCTTGGCTCTCATCAAACAAAATGATGGAAGAGGCTATTAAAAAGAAGGCAAAAAATCCTGGTGGAACTTTTCTTTAAGACAAGGGTGTGTGGCGACGTCGTTAGACACCGTTTCACAGCATTTCTGCAGCACAGGCTGCTGTGGGATATAGCTTACCAAGATCTTTCTTGGGTTTGGATGAAATGGCTCTTTAAAGTGGATAATACGGCATTCAGTACTTGAAATTTGTTTCACCACCGCAGCTAGGAATAAAAGTGCTAACGTATCATTTCATTTTAAGGGTTCCCCCACATCCCCAGTCTATGCCCTGATTGTAAAAGTAGTGGGAAATTAACTGGAAACTTTGCTAAACCCTTCTCAGATGGTTCCAAGGTACTTGATTCCTGTGGACCTTTGACTCTCTTTTTGAGGGCACGGGGGGTTTCTGTGCTCGCCCGGGGTGGGTGTGGTGCAGAGCCTTTTGCAAAGCCACGTCCCTGTGTGTGCGTTGGTCTGAACCGCCACTCGAGGCCAAAAGGATAAATTCATCGGTTTAAAAAAAAATGAAAACCATAAAGAACCAAAAATACTCGTTCACCTGATGCTGCAACTTTGTTTTCAAATTTTGAATGGACTCAAAAATGTCCACCATTAAGTAATGTTTTCACCATTCGTTCCAAAAGAACTAAATTTCAATGATTTCAAGATGTGGTTAGTACTGTGATGTCTGTAGTCGTCACTGGACATCAGCCTCGCTCGTTTAATGCATCACTTTATTTTTCTTCAGTTTTGTTTTTATTTTTCATCTTACAGTGATTTTAATATTATAGTTCTTTCTTTAAGATTCAGCTTTTCATTTGCCTGTTTTTCCATTCATGTTTATAATTTTATTTTACTCCCATTTCATCATCCTTGTTAGGCTAGTAATCTGGCCAAAGAACTGCAGGGCAAAGAGCAAAAGCTTCTTGACCTTGAGAAAAACTTGTGTGCGGTAAATCAAGTTAAAGATTCTTTGGAAAAGGAACTTCAAGTTTTGGTGAGTAATACCCCAGAATTTTGACTTTATCCTTTGGATTTTGGTTTTCATGGTGAGAGTGTAAATGAGATCTGTGGATCTGAGCAAAGTCTTCCAAAGTTATTTTATTCATGAAAAGAAGGGAAGAGAACACCTGAGTTTGGTGTTCTCAGGCATTTCCTCTAAGTAGAACTCACTTGGTTTTGGATTTCAGATAAAATATTAAACCAATTCAAAAGCAGCACGTAGTTTAAATTCAGACTACTCATTAAGGAACATGTGGCCCTTTATTATAACTGTTGAAACAAATTAATGCTTGATACACATGTGTCTTACAAATGGGTTTTGAACACATTTTTCATCTGATGTCTTATTTCGCAAACTTAATTAAATTTGCAAGTATTTTGTAGTTGGTGGGATTTTTCCTGAGAAACCACACTGGAGTTCGTGAAAAAAAAAAAAAGACGTGCTTTTAGGTTTTACTGGCCCTGTCATTAATCCGTGGCCACAGAAAATATTTGAAGTTGGTGGAAGAGTCTGGCTTCTTATCTTCCTCAATATCCTTTTTTTTTCCACAATCCAGCATCTCTTCTTGCTGGTAAAGCTGGAAAACATTGGGCTGGGGTTCATGACAGGGCTGCAGATGTGCGCTGTGCAGCCTGTGAGCAGCACGGGTAACTTCTCTTGCTGAGACCCAGAAATCACGTCTCCTGCGCTTGACTCTGGCTACGCTTCTGTAGCTGTGCTACCTGACAGAGAAGTTATTTTGACAACCAAGGCGAGGGAAAATCTTGCTTTATGTTGCTGAACATCTCTGTTCCAAATTAATTCCAAAACTTCAGATATATTTGCAATAGGAGTGAAGACTGTTCTATTTTATACTTGAAAACTACCTGATAGAAATTCAGTGGTTGAATTATACTGCTGTTACCAAACCTTACCTTCAGTTTGTATCCATTTTTCAGAAAGAAAAGTTTACTAATGCAGCGGATGAAGCAGAAAATGTTCAACAAACTATGCAAGGTATGTCTGCTGCTAAACTAAACTGAACTAAAATGCGGCAGGAAATAAATACTGCAAAATAAAGGTTTTTTTTTTTTCCATGTACTTTTAAATGTCCACCTGGTGGTACAGCAGCTATGGGGAGGACAGGATTACTTGCAGCCTCTCTTTTTAAGAGTAATATTCCTTGCAAGTAGGTGGAATTGTCTGCGTCTCAGTAGTTAACTAACTTTTGTTTTCAAAATTTTACTTGCATAGAAACAATAAAAAAACTAAACCAAAAAGAAGAGCAGTTTGCACTCATGTCCTCAGAACTGGAACAGCTGAAGTCTAGTTTGACTGGTAAGGAAGTAATAAAATGGAATGTTTTCAAAAATACATCAGCTTTGTGCTTTCCTATGATGCCTCCTGCTCAGCTCGCCACATCGTAGTACGGAATGCTTTCACAAATGCATGTGCCTCCACAAGAAAGCCTTTTCTCCAGGCAGCGAACAGCTTTTGTGGCACTGTGCGTGGTGACCCAGCAAGGTGACCCTGATGTTAAGGAAGTGGTGCAGTAAGGCAGAAGCTTTCCTGGCTGAGGGTATTCCAGATCAGTAGTTAAATTCTTGTTCAACGGTGCAACAAAGTCAGATGCCAGACAAAGGTTTGGAGGTGAGAATGAAGCCTTCCAAATGTAAGACAGTTAATTCACAGAAGCCTTGTCTATAAGTAGTGTTTTCTTTTTAAGGACATCGAAAAGCCTGTGCATTAGTCTGGTTATCGTCTTCTTCCTATCTCATAGGAGAGTCTTATTGTATCTGTCTGGTTTTACATCTCAATTTAAAACCCCTGTAGAAAGACAAGGAGAACGACCATGTCCCCTCTAAGCAAGCCTTTCAAGGCATCGCTGGGACTGCAGAAACCAAGGGCTGCTCTTGCCCTTGGTGGCAGTGCCTGCCCAGACTGTAGCTTCATGCTGCTTGCATTGTCTTCTACTGCTCTACTAACTAGCCCGTGAGTTGTCTCACCTGTGAGATGTTCACACCTCTCATATTGCTTGATTACCCTCTGGTATGGGTAGAACTCAGGGCCTGAAGTTAACTAAATCACTTCTGAGAGAACAATTTCTTGACTAGTTGCTTTTTTACTGTTTCTGAAGAGTTCTTCACTTTCTGCTACAGCTGACAGCTCAAATGTCAAACAATCATAAGGTGTAAAGGCGTCATTTTCAAGCTCTGTGGCATCACTATTACTCTGCTTATAGTTCTTCCCTATCTTCTGGCTCATCTGTGCATACCTGGTCTCTTAAATTTACTAGACTGCTAATCTTTGTCTTGCTCAGCGATGGAGAAGAAATTGAAGGAGCGAGAAGAGAGAGAACAGCAACTGATGGAAGCTAAAGCCAAACTTGAAAATGATATTGCAGAGATCATGAAGTCTTCAGGAGACAGCTCTGCCCAGCTTACGAAAATGAACGATGAGCTCCGCTTGAAAGAGAGGTATTCCATCATTGTCACAACAATTCCACACTAATTCTTTGCTCCCACACTCCCAGCTTCTCATTTTATCTTTTTGTAAATATCTGAACAAGATGCTCCCCAGTGTCACATTGATAGGACAAGTGAACTTATTCTATCAAACTACATTAACCAAAGTCTCATTAGAGTGATTTGAAGAGCATTTAACATTTATAATTCTAAAATTCTTATGTAACATGCTTCTCATTGCCTAGGGCAAATGACCTTTTAAATAATCTGGAGTGTTTTGTGATGGTGCTTCATAATTACTTGATGACCTGATAAGCCTGGTTTGTTCAGATATATAAGAGACCTGGGTCACCTTTTTGTCTAACAAGAGAAAATGTGTTTTGTTTCAAATACAAATTGTTTGCAGTTGTTCTTTACCTTTACAAAACCCCGGACTGGAGGCAAAGTAACCGGCAGCTGTGTTGCTGTGCACATGAGCAAGTGCTCAGGCTCACTTGTGTATACTTAATTTAGCAGAACATCCTCTATATGTTAAATAATTAACTCTCTTTTTAAATGCTTGGACTGAATATAGAACTTCAGCATAATTTAGAGTCTTTCATCTCCATGCCTGTCGTGCTGTCAGCAAAAAGTAATGTTCTTTTATTTGGTCTTTCTAGGCAGTTGGAGGAAATACAACTTGAGCTTACAAAAGCAAATGAAAAGGCTGTTCAGCTTCAGAAAAACGTGGAGCAGACAACACAGAAAGCTGAGCAGAGTCAGCAAGAAACTCTCAAGATTCATCAAGCAGAACTGAACAATATGCAGGATCAACTAACAGACTTGGTAAGAAGAACTTTAAAAAGCAGGAGCTAATTATGTGCAGAATATTGCACCTTCTTTCACTATGTTTCATTTGTTTTATCTTCTACTAGAAAAAGCAAATCGAGACTAGTCAAAATCAGTACAAAGATCTTCAGGCAAAGTACGAAAAAGAAACTTTGGAGATGATCACTAAGCACGATGCAGATATCAAAGGGTTTAAGCAGAACTTGCTGGATGCAGAAGAGGCGCTGAAAATTGCACAAAAGAAAAACGACGAGCTAGAAACACAGGCTGAGGAGCTGAAGAAGCAAGCAGAAGAGGCCAAAGTATGTATATATTGTTATTCTGCAAATCATTTAAAGTATAAATCTTTCTGTACCAGTGAATCGCTGGGTTTTGCCTGGCTTCACCATTTCATAGGAAGATTTTTGCAGTGTTTCTTTTCTGAACTTTTCCAAGGTAGATTAATATTGGTTAGGGAAGAGAAACGTAAATGACTAAAAGGTTGTCTTCTCTAGATTACCCAAGAACCCAGGAAATACGGTTCTTTTATGTTAACATTTGATGTTCATAAATATCTGGCTCAGCACAATCGGAGCCAAATGTTATTCTCTGATTAAATGCATGAATTTTAAAATATGCTGTGAACTATTCCATTTAAAAGTGTTACACACCTGAAATTTTGTTCTGTAGTAATTCCTTATTATGCACAACTATTTAGTATGTAGCTTGGCTTTAGTGATTTTTTTTTTTTCTTCTGTTTCTTTGACATTACTGCTTGCTTCCATCCCTCGGTTGTTATTTGCTGTAATCTTTGTTTTATGCTTTAGTGTATACATCGGCACACAAGTTTAAATACACCACTGATGTGGTGTTTTGAATCAAATGGGTTATGACAATATATTTTGGACAAAATCATGTGGAGAATGATCTACAGAAGATAGATAATTTGGGAATTGGAAGTCAGAGTCTTAATATAACTCCCTGCATTTTAATACACGTAGATTCTCATGAAATCTGTGGCTCTTCTAATTAATTTTCATTCAGAAAATTTGTTGAGAGTAGTTTTAAAAACAAGATGAAGTCTCCTACGCAGGAACCCTCACACCATTGTTGTTGTTATTATTATTATTATTATACCCCTGAAAAGTTTTCTTGGGGATAGTGGGTGGTTTTGTAAGAAAGTAACAAGTGTGGCTGTCAGCAGTGGAGTTCCCAGAGGGACTGTGTGCCAGTGTATACACTTTCTTAAAACTGAAATTACAATAGCTCTATTTGCCCTTAAACCACATTTCTCATTTGTCTGCTTCACTTCATTTTTGTTTTCCCTTTTCCCCGACTTTATTTCTTTAGTCCTTAAGCTCTGTGTTAGCGTCAGCCAGAAAAGAAATTGAACTAATGTCAGACAAGATGAGGGGTTTGATATCAGAAAAAGAGACTTTGGCACAGGAGGGGAATACTTTAAAATTAGAGAGAGGTTCCTTGTTATCAAAACTTCTAGAATTGGAATCAAAGATTTTGTTAATGCAACAAGACCAAGAAGAACTTCGGACGATAAATGAAGGACTTAATTCAGAAAATCAAAAAATCCTAAAGCAGAAGGAAGAAGCTGAGGCCAAAAGCCAGCAGGAGAGCACAGAAAAGGTAGCACTAATTTCTGAGAAGAGCAAATTACTCTCTGAAGTAGAGGCAGCACAGGCAGACCTTCTGAAGAGAACTCAAGAAAATGATGCCCTCCGGTCTTCAGAGTCAGCTTTGCGCCAACAGCTGAAAGAGCTTCAGGCCGATAAAGATGCCATGGATGTGGTGTGTCAGAAACGTATCAAGGAATGGGAAGAACTGGAGAATCATCAGAGGAAACTTTTGGAAGAGAAAGATGCAGTTGTTAAAGACAAAGATTATGTTATTCAGAAGCTGGAAAATTCTTGTGAGGCCCTGGCCAGAGAAGTGTCAACTCTGACTGCAGAGAGAGATTCAGCCCTAGGTAAACACTCAGATCTTCAAAATACACATATAGCCCTAAAAAATGAAATGAACGGCCTATTGCAGACAAGACAGAGTCTGCAGTCGGAGAAGGAGATGATCCTTAAAAGCATAGAAGAGCTGCATCTGAGTTTAGACAATGCAGTTAGCGAAAACCAGGCGTTAAAAGTGAGAACGGAAGAGATGCAAACAGAACTCGAGACTGAACGTAAAGAACTTCAGAAAGTGATGAAAGACAATACGGAGTTGAAGGATTCCCTTGCTAGAGTCTCTCATCAGCTTGAGGAAATTAAAGCCTCAAGAGACAGATCGAATTCTGAATGTATTCGGTTACTTCAAGAGAAGGAGGCACTTTCTTCATCAGAACGAAGGCTTGTGGCTGAAAGGGAGGAACTTTTAAATGAAAATAAGGTAATTACTGAAAAGCTTGCTAAGGCTACGGCAGATGCCGGGCTTGCTGAGAGAGTCTTTACTGAGAAAATAAGTGAACTGAACTTAGAAAAGGAATCTGTTCTTCAGAAGTCGTTGCAATTTGAAAAGCACAATGAAGCTCTTCTCCAAGAGAAGAAGGAATTGGAGAACAAATACTTAAAGCTTCTTGATGAAAACGAGTCTTCTGCAAATGCGATTTCTGATATGAAGAGAGAGCATGAACTAGACGTCTCAGCCAACAGAGCTCTGGCCCAAGAGAATACCATGCTCCAAGATTCCATTGAAGCCCTCAAGGAAGAACTAGATAAGAAGACTCTGGAAAATCAAGAGCTAATCACCTGTAAATGTGACCTTTCAGATCTTCTGAAAGAGGCCCAGGATGCCAAAAGAACATTAGAAGATGAACTGGCTGCTGCATCACGTGCTGAGCAGGTCCTGTCATCTTCATTGAAGACCTGTTCCTCTGAAAGGGAAATGCTGGCCAGAGAGAGGACTGAATTGCAAGATAAGTGTCAGAAATTAAACGGAGAGGTTGCGATTATGAAAGAAAACTTAACTGTAGAAAAGGAAGCTAGAAAACTGGACAAGGAATCATTTTTGTTGGAGCGTATGGAACTTCAAAGCAGTATCAGCTCCTTAGAGAAGGAGATAGAAGAGCTGAGAGAGAAAAATAAAGAATTTCTGACTGAGAAAGAACTTCTGGTTCAGGAGAAAGAAAAATCTGAAACTAAACTGGTGGAAATAATTAAAGAAAAAGAAACCCTCTGTGCAGAGACGGAGCAGCTTGCTTCCAGCGTGGAACAACTGAAGAGCGACTTTGCTTCCTTGTCTAAATCAAAAGCAGAGCTCCAGGACTTGCACAGCTGTGTCTGCGAGAGGCTAGAGGTGACGGAGAAGGAGAGAATAAAGTTACTTGAGGAAAATGAGAGCCTGCTTGCTGACCAGAAGAGTCTGGTCATCGTTAAGGAAGAAATACTAAAAGAGAAGGAGAAATTCTCCAAGGATTGCTATAAACTGCAAGAGGAAGTAGCACTTTTAGTACAAACTAATAATGACCTCTCAGGCAAATTGCTGGTCTCTCAGGGCAAAAGTCAGATGCTGCAGGAGGAGATGAACAATCTGGCTTTGAAACTAAAAGAAATTGAGACTCTCCAGGCCCAAACGGTAGCACAAAAAATTGAGGTATTGAAACACAGTTAAACACTCAAGTACAGTTATACTAACACTGAGCACTAACCGGTGGTTTCCTCTCTGCATTTCATTGCACAATCAGCACTTCATCTCGGTAGAAACCGGCTGGAATTATGGTCTCTTACAATATATTGCTATGGTTTGGGGTGGTTTTTTTCAAGTCGTAACTGTGAGTCTGAAAGACTTCAATTTAAAAAACAAAAAAAATCTAAATTTAAAAGCCTATGTTGTTGCTGAATGTTGCAAGAAAACAACGTAAACTGTGAATAAAAGGAAGTTTTCTTTCCTGAATCTGGTAGCAGAAATGGAGCAGCTCCTTTTGTTGAAGTACTCTGCAGCTTAAAAGCAAGAGTAGTCATAGATAAGGTTTTAGATTAGATCTTTGTGCAATTTTATGTTAAATTACAAAAAACTACAAATTTGAGTTACTCAAAAAAATACAAAACAACATACTGCTCCCGTAAATGTAATTGGATAAAAAGCAGTGTAAGAGAACCATTAAAATTTACATTATAAGACTTCCAGTCTGTTAAAAAACATCAACAATTCTGGTGTTCTTTTTATTCACAGAATTTTGTATTCACCACCAACAAGTTCTGTAAAGTATTTTGAATTTCAGTTTGTGTGGCTTGAAGCCCATAATATCACTTTGAATACAAACAGGACTCAAGATTTCCTATAGGAATGTATCGTGCCAGCCTTGGCATTTTAATATTCTGGTGAATTATTTCCTTGTATGAGGGCACAGCGAACAACGCTGAAATAGTGCAATAATTGGCTTTATCTCCTATTTAATTTTCGATTCTTTTTAAAATTTTTAACAGCTGTTTATAATTCCACATTTTCTGAAAATAGAGCAGTCTGTTGGCAGTGAATATCTGTTGAACTACTACTGTCTAAGGCGATTAGAAGCCTAAGAGCAATCACAGTGGTGGCAATTAGAAATCTAGGAATGAAAAGGGAAGAAACGGGCTTCCTCACAAGCATGGGGTTACGATCTTTTTCTGCATGCAGTTGAATCCTCTCACATCCTTTTATTTTGATACTTTATGCAGCTTCAAAATAAACTCCCAGTTGAAGTCCTTATTTAATTGGAAAGGAGCTGGCAAACCGCGGAGCTGTGCATAAAGTACGGTGGTTCATATTTTGCTTTCAGTGGTTCCTGTGGTAATACTTTTATTTTTTTTTCCCCACTCCTCTTTATACATAGGCTGCCAAAATGGCAGAAGATGTTTTCCAGGCTGTGGAGAAGGTGACCAAAGAGAAGGATGCCATTCACAAAGAAAAGATTGAAACTTTGGCCTCTTTGGAGAACTCGAGACAGACAAACGAGAAGCTACAGAATGAAGTAATCACATTTAAATGCTTTTATGTGAAAGGTTTTGCCTGGTTTGGAAGGAACAGCTATTGAATTACAGAGAATTAGGTTAGGCGGGAGTGGATTCTGTCATTTTCTCACCACAATACTCAGTCTTGGCTGGCTTGTGAAAACTTCCTAGACGAGTGCATATCAATGGAAAATCTGGGTGCTTTATATAACCCCGTGACCTGTGTTCTGTTGTATTTTGCATGTGGTTTCAAATACCTTTACAGCACAGAAGGTTGTGTCCCTTAAATCATGGTGCAGCAACAAAAATAATTATCTTATGGCATAGGAGTTCTGCAGTTTTCAGGATGAAGAGACATGGACTTGACTTGAGGCGTAATCAGTCTTGCGGCTTGGCTTTGGCTCAAAAACTTTGATGTGACCACTCTGGGCTTCAGTTCCCTGGTTGTAAGCATGAGGTGCAACCTCACGCTCCGATGAAGTGCTGCAGAGCTCTGAGTCGCTCCTAGACCACAAGAGTTACTGCTCCAGTTCTCACCTGTAATGCGCTTCTTGGCTCTGTACATCCTCTTTGTGAGCTTGACACGTGTAATGTTACCAGGCTACAAATTCTGCTGAGCTGTGCACTGTGCAAATACACGAGCACGACGGTCCCAAAGAACTTCCCAGCCCCACGTGTACAGCAGTTCCTCTAGGGACCCGTTTGCAGTCTGTCCTCCCACCTCTTTGTGATACTTCAGGGTTCGAAGAAGGGAAGAATGTCCTCACAAACCTCTTTCACACTCTTTTTGCCCCAGGGTTTCTAGTCTAACCTCGAACTGGGATCTTTTCTGCCGATCTTGAGCACTCTGTGGCCTCTTTTTTGATGGCTCTTTCATCTTCTGCAGCTCCCGCAGTAACGGGGAGTGAACAGCTGGGCTAACCTAAATGCCCCAGCTTGTGCAGGAGCAGTAATGATTTCCAGCGAGATCTGATGACTCAAGAATTAAAAGCGGTGACGTTAATAATGACAGAGGTTCACTTTCTGGATTAAAAAAAAAAAAAAATAATCCACAGGGTCCTGTAATGCCAAGAGAATGGCTGAAGATTATCTGTTATGTAATATAATGTGTTCCTGAATGCGAACAAATAAGATTCACAAGCTTGGGGTGTTTACGTGGTAGATGCAAGCTCAGGAAATAGATACACAACCGTTTGTCCCATACAAGATCTCTGGAAGGAATTCATGTCTTGTGCTTGCAAGCACAACCTTCGGCCTACTCGTTCTCAGAAATTAAGGTATGATTAAGCACAACTTTTTATCTTAGAGGAATAGAAATCAAGGGAACAGCTCATGTTATTTTTTTATATTAATTTTTAATATTAAATTTTTTTAAGAAGTGCTTTGAATCATACAGCATTTTAAATGGAGGTGCTTTGCGGCTTTTTCTTTTACATCAGGGTATGCACATCAGATGACTGGAAGCTGCTCTTCAGGGGACTGTGAATTCTTTGTGCTGCTCGAATGCAGGAAGTCTTATAAGATTTTCTTGTCAGACAAACGATTCTTAATACAAACAGGTTGAATTATTTTAAGGAGGAAAGATGAAAAAGTGGAACAGCTCAGCTCGGGCCCCCATTTTGCTGGATATCTTTTCTGAGTGCTGCACCTAAGAGCTGTACCGTTTCGTTAGAGTAATGAGTTTTTTTTTCCTCTTTAAGTTGGACATGCTTAAGCAAAACAACCTGAAAAATGAAGAGGAACTTAATAAATCAAAAGAGCTTCTAGATCTGGAGAACAAGAAAGTGGAAGAACTTAGAAAAGAATTGTAAGTATTTCAATATTAAATCTGTTACACTGTTCCTTTGTAGTCACATTTACTTCTCCTTTTTTCTTTTTAAATTGTCTTTTAGTACCTCTTGGGTTTCCTCACTTACAAAGCAGATATTAAGTCAAAATTAAATACTGGTTTGACATGTATAAAACTTGGAATCATAACGTTGCTTGCGAACTGCTGAAGGCTATTGAAGCAAATCCTTCCCTCCGAGCATTATTTGAAATAATTTGTTGGAGGAAGTCTGGAGTTCTGCCACCTGAGGGCACTAGATGATTCTAAAAGCTTTATTAGAAAGAATTTTGGTTTGATTGAATTGCAAGTACACTTGGAGGGTTAAGTAGTTTTGAGTGGCATTGTGTATAGAAAATTTAATTCTGCTTTTATTTTTCATTGGTGGTTTTATCCAGCTTATTCCAGTTGTCCCACTATGCACTTATTTTATAACTGGTACAATGCAAATGCCACGTAAAGTATGTAAACTAGAGTTAATTGCTTATCACTTGAGATGCTTCATTTGAGAACTTACCTCTTATGTACTACAAATTAATGATTGTGTAACACGGTGCACAAATCAACTGCAAAGCATCTGCTATCAAGTACTTTGTCCTGTGGAATCTCATTGTATCAAAGCTTTTGGTGTGAATAAAAATCGTGGTTATTGCTGTCACCGCCGCTCAGAGCCACGGTGCCTTAGATCACAGCTCTCTGTTCCCACCTGCACTCCGAGAGGAATTTCTTGACTCATGGAGTGCGAGCTGGAATCTGGATTGAGAGCTAAGAGCAGCTTTGACTAATTATTATTACTGTGAGTTCCACAAGTCATTTTGTGACAGTTTGTGAGGTGAAGACAGGGCACAAAGGAAATGAGCGCACTGAATGAATACCAGCTTTCTGTTTGACTGACGGGTTTTGCTGCTTGCTTGTAAAAACCTGTGTGCTTGTGTTGACAGCAGCCTCCTTTCAGAAAGGCAGGATTCTGTTCCACCAACAATTCCTACCTGCCCCAGTGCTCGTGGGGAATGCCAAAGCAGAATAATTTCCAGACTAGTTGCTCTGATGGTGGAACAGCAAGGGGCTAGCAGGCTGTCATGGAAAGACAAAATATGTCAGCCTGTTATTTATCAAGCCGAAGTTATTTGTAGAAGATGCTTCCTTGAAAATCTTCAGCACTGAAAGGTGTTCGCTGATCCTGATCAGTATAATTATAATTAATTTTTATTTTTCCTTAAGGTTTATCATAGTCATAGACTATTGCTGGGTGTGCGCTCTGAGCATAAGTGGTCAGAGACATTATGGGTGAGTGGAAGGGGGTCTAGTTGCTCCTTCATTGATCTTTGTTGTCATAATCATTCGGCACATTGACTTGTTTTAATGAGAGCGAGGAATTTGCTTGATACCAGGCATTTCTCGGTCAGCAGCACCGTGGATAGAGGGAAGAAGCCCTTTGAGAGGTGGGTTGGTGCGGGCAGTGCCCCGGCCTTTGTGAAGGAGCGAGGGGGAACATTGCCCTCGTAGCATAGGTGGGGACGTGCTGCTGCCTCTAGAGCTGTGAGAGCCTTTTGGATGTTCCAGTGGCATTGGTGTCCTTTGGGAAAGAGCCTTCGTGTAAAACCAGGATGAAGAAAAGCAAAACCACCGGCTGGATGTTGTGAATTGGTTTGGTTCTGCTTGCTGTCGAGTGCGCTCGCAGTTTAAAGTTCCTTGGCACTAAACCCAGAGGAGCATTTCACACAAGCTGACCCCACTATTTTGTGTGCTTTTTTTACCATGCCCTGAATCCACACTTTAATGGCGAAGGCAGAAAGAGAACGGGTTAGTGCCGCAGTTCAGCAAACAGTCGTGGTTAAAAATAGGGTGTTCCTGCCTCGGCAAGGCGCTTCATACCCAGATCATTTGCACTGATGCTCGGTGGTGAGAGCTGGTCTGTTCAGTCCAGCCCAGGTGGGTGCAACTGGGAGTCGGTCAAGGTGAGACCCAACAGAAGAAAAGGTTGGAAAATCTTACCCGTATTAGGCGCTGAATTTAAAAAGTAAACCATGCTGCCTTTAGTTTAAATGTGCCCAGTAATAGTCCTTGTATTTTGAAGCGCTTGAGTAAGTTTCTGATTTATGGGTTCCTCTACCGCCTGCATTGGTAAAAGTATTTTTAATATTCCAGTCAGGGTTTAACTCTGTGTAATCCTGGCACATCGGAGCGCTGAGACTTCTTTTTATGAAAACAACACACACTCACAAAAATTACTGGTTAGTGGAAGGAAGCGTATCTTTTTGATTTCTCACCGATATTGTCAAATCTTATAAAAACTTGTGTTAGTCATTTGTGTTAGAGGCATGCAAAATATTGTTTTCAAAAATTTTCCTGAAAATAAACTTACTTTAAGGAGGCCACATGTATTAGTAGCAACATAGGCTAATGAAACCTGCAGATCCTTTTTTTTTTTTTTTCCTTCAGCTTTTGTTTTGTCTCATTTTCAGCTTATATCTCTTAAAACGATGGAATAAATCAGATACTTTTCTCCTCTGCCTCCTGTGATCTTGCATGTTCTTATATATTTGGGTGTCACACCTTGCAGGGAATATTTAAATAAGTGGAACTGTAAGCTGCTTTTTTTTTTTGGTTTGGTTTGGGTTTTCTTTTTTGCCTTTTTAAACAATTCTCACGTTTTGCCTCTAGCTACCAAGTTCCCTTCTGAGAAAGTCCAGGCTCTAAACCTCGCCAGCGCTCTGGTCAAACCCTACCCCGTATTTCCAAACCCAAGCGTTTGCTGCCCAACACACTTACAGGAAAAGGGAGTTTTGTGCTGCTGCAGCTTCTCAGGGCTAAACCCACCCCTGTGCATCTGAGGTATAGATTGTCACCTTTATTACAGATCCCATTAGACACGTGACCTAGATGTATTTTTTCCAAGCCGTGAAGCTGAATCTCTCCCCCAGTTTTTTCTTGCCTCTCCCGTTCCTATGGTAACGATGCACTCTCTGTCCTCGCAGCGAGGCGCTGAAGCTGGCAGCAGCTCAGAAGTCCCAGCAGCTCGCAGCTTTGCAAGAGGAGAACGTGAAACTTGCCGAGGAGCTGGGCAGGAGCAGGGACGAAGTCACCAGTCATCAGAAGGTAGAGTGGCCGGGCGCCTCCTGACCTGTGGTGAAGGTGCTGTGCGTGCTCTTTCCGCTGATGCTGCCTGCCGCTGCGCTGCATGCTTGTGCTTGAAGGATGAGTTGTTCCGAGAATGTTTTACAATAAATTTGGAAGCCACCTGCATCGGGAGGTTAGAACTGCAGGCTAGCAGAGGGTTATGTAACCCGCGGAGGATATTAGGAGGCTTGGGAATGAGCATAAATTAAATATGCTTTAGCCTAATGTATTAACAGACACTTGCTATTTCTGGCGGGGGTAATTTTTGTTATACAACCGTGGAAATCTCCATCGACCCAGTACTAAGGAAATCTAGCTATTTAATTCTCCTCCTTATTCCTGCTCTCGCTTCCCACTAAAAAAAAAAAGAGAGTATTTAGGACGTATTTCAGAATACTATTTAAAACTGCTCGGTTGGACTCTGTCTCTGAAACACGCTGTGCACGTGTGTGCGTGCTTGAACTTCATCCTGGGCGTGCAGATGAACAGTGCTGCAGCCAGGCATGGAGTAAGAGCTTTTTCTGGTGGCAGTTTATAGGGGAGGAAAAGAGTCTCTTAAATTTTATTTTTTTATTTTTTTCTGTCACATTTGAGCGTGTTGTATGAGCTCAGTTACACAGCTTATAAGGCTGGTACTTGCCAAAAGATAAATTGGATTTACAGCCATTAAACATGGTGGGTTTAGTTCTTGTGGAGCAGTTCCTGTGACAGCCACGCTGTGGAGGCATCTTTGGAAGATCTCGTCCAAAGGCAAGGACATAGAAGACTTGGGTTTATATATTGCCTTTCTGAAACAGCGTTTGTGCAGAAGGGTGGTGTGTCTGGTCCTGGTGATGATGGAACAGAGCTCTTCCATCCTGCAACAAAGCCTAGTGGTTTTAAAGCCGAGAGGCTGACATTTTCCCAAGGGTCCTGGTGGGAAATACTGAGGATGGGTGACTACAGATCTGACCAGTTTCTAAACCCTTTTGGCTGCTGACAGGAGTAATGTGTGAGCTGCTTCATCCTAAAGAGCCTTTTTGGAGATGGTTTAACAAGAGTCCCAGACGTGTGGGCTCAACCAGTGACTCATGCGGCATCTGAGTAGCGGTGTGGTAAGAGAACGCTGTCATCCTAAACAGCCAGCGGGAGCTCTGCTCCCACTCCCACGTGTTTTCTTAAATTATTTCAGAGTCTTTGAGGCAACCTGGTATTTTCAGAAAGAGTTGTAACTTGCAAAGGATTTGGCAACCTTGGTCAAATCTTTCTGCCTCTCGTGTGTAGCCAGAGTTGATGTACAGAAAGCCCCTGAGGGAAGGGACCCTTCAGCCCCGAGGCGTAGGCTGGCAGCGGTCACCACAACCTCAGTCCATGGCCTCCGTTGTTTCCAGTGGAGCTTGCGAAGGAGTCCTGGTGTCTGCATCCTGCCTCCTGTGGATCCGTCAGCAGGGATCCTTCTCTGGTTGCCAGCACAAGCAGCTGTAACCTGTGAAACACAGGGATTACTCAGTCATCCTGCAAACTGGAATATTCTCAGTTCACCTGTACCGTGGCCTTTTCTGCCCGTGAGTGGTTGGCTCCAAGATCAAAGACCTGGAAGATCTGCTAGAGCTTGGAGAAGCAGTCTGTCTGCCTTCCTCAGCCATGTGTGTTGCATGATGTCCTCTTCTGTGAGGAAGGTGTAATCTGAGTGCTGGAAACGTGGGAATGCCGTCTGTGGAGTTTGCTAAACATAGTATGTGGGCTATGGTGTCTTTAGGTCTCGGGAACTGCATGGCCTCCTAAAGAAATGGAAGAGGCGTTAGGTGTTCCGGGGAGCTCTGTTGTGGCAAAAGGAACAAAGGCAAAATGGTGTCATTTAAAATACACGTTGCCTGCCGAGTGTCACATAACTGATGAGTGCCGCTCTTCTCTGTTCGGTATTATTCGGCTCTCGTTGGTGAAACTTGTGGTCCACCTGCCCAGAACTGTCAGAATTCCTGGTTGCTCCTAAAAAACATTCCCTTTCTCATCTGGAGCCTGTGTAGTATTGACCGTCCCTTTCAGTCTGCTCTTGCCCTGCGGAACAGGACTTCTTTCGTGTTCCATTTAGGTCTTACCCAACCTAAACTTCCAGTGCCCTTGTTCTGCCTTTGACTCCGCTGGGTTCATTTGCTGAAATGGCAGGAAAACCAGCCAGGATTCCCACACGGACAGCCCTGTGTGGAGCCAGCGCAGTCGCGGGGATCCCCGCCACCACTTCTGCTTTGCTGTCACTCGGGTGAACATACGCCGTGCTTAGGCACCAGGTTGTTTGGGCTTCCTTGGTTCACACTGGCTCTGAGGAGTGGGAAAAACCGTTGCTATGAAGAATCACTTGATTAGATTTTAGAGAAGAAGTGTCCACGGTGGCAGCGAAGAGGTCTCACCCAGAGCAGGGCTGCTCACGGAGCTGCGCTTTATGCAGTGGATGCTGAAAAATTGGACAGGAGGGAGGAAAGCACCGAATGTAGCAGTGCTTCAGTCTGCGTGAGCCTCTGTGCGTGTGCCTGTTCAAACGCAGTCGGAAAGGTAGCAGGCATATGGTTTAAGTATTTTGAGCAGTCACTATGGTAACTCTATAAATTCCAGCAAGTGTGTTAGTCAATTGGGTTAGTGAATCTGTGGCTGCATGTGACACACTCTGCAAAATTAATGAATACTCTTTCATGAATGATTTATCCTGACGTCTAAAGGTTAAAGTGTCTTGTACTAAAGATGCTATGGGGTGCTTTTCTATATTGATCCATAAATAATTAGCTGGTCGTAATTAGTTAGAGACTCCCAGTCAGATACTGAGCTTCAAATTATTTGTTGTGGTATTTTGGGAGCCTCAGACCTGCTCAGGCATTTTCACTTCATTGGAAAAAGTGTGGAAACATCTACTGACTCAGCTGGTCCGTCTTTTATTAAAGGTGTGCGAGAAGGCTGCCCTGAGGCTGGTGAGAGAGTGAGCGGCTTGCTAGAGCGATGTTGATGAGACAAGGGGTGTCCTTTCTCCCCTTCTACCATGAAGCTGCTCAAGGCTTGATCCGTGGCTCATGCAGCTGCAACAGGGGCTTCGAAGCTGCACAGCGGCTCTAACATCTTGTTCTCCTTCACTTTTCTCTCTTTTAAATCCACTTCTATCTTGGTCTGTCCAAAAATCACTCCTCTCTCCACAGCCAGCCAGGAAACTGAAAGGGATGAGAGATGCAGGGTCTGTGCTCACAGTCTTGGAGCATTCCACAAATGTCAAAGGAGTTAAAGAGGCACCACAACGTTTTCCTAAAAGAAACCGATAAAAAAGTGGGATGCGTTTGGGGTGGGGAGCACCATGGAGCTCTGTGGAGAGTGAAGGGTGGATAACGTCAGTGTGAGAGTTTTGCAATTGCAAGTGGTGGTCAAGAGCATCAGCACCGGGGAGTGAAGGTAGCCGAGGGTGAAATGAGGCGATTGGAACGTGGAACGTTGCCAGGTTACTGCTGCACAGTGTGACCGTAGAGAAATGCTGGTGCTGTTAGGGGAAAAGCCGTCCAAAAAAGCAGCTGGAAGTGTGTGATGCACGAGAGAGATTGCAACGTGAGTCTGGGGGGAGATAGAAAATAGGGGCCTGTATGAAATAGTTGTCAGAGCGGGTCTGGAGGGGCAGCTGAGCAGCGTGCAGCTCCGTGGGGTTTGCAACTGAAACGGTTCGCAGAATCTTCATATTCTCCTTTCCTTCTCTTTTTTTTTTTTTTTTGTCATCAGTCTGTGCAGATGTAAGGAGTTTGTACAGGCTGCCTATGTGTAGGAAGCAGACAAAAATTCTCGGAAACGGGGGGTGTACTTTGTGCTGCTGCTGAAATCGCTGCCTTTGACTTGCCTGCAAGAAAAATTTGGCCGTGCCCCCACAGTACTGTGTGCTCAGCGGTCTCACAAATGGCCACTTCCCTTGAGAGACACATTTTGATTTCCTTAAAGACTTCTTAAAATAAGCCTCTCTACACCCTTTTGATATCTATTTTTCGTATCAATAAAGTTATCTGGTTAAGCCCCAGCAAAATGATACCAATTAACCTTAAACCTGGAAGCCTTAACGGTGCTGGTGTACATGAAAGGAGAAGGTAAACTGTCAGAAAAAACAAAGGAGACAATTCACGTAGGTGAGCTGCATTTGACCTAGTCTTGGAGGCCAGCAGATGAGCTTCCTTCTCATTGCAACTTGTTTTCTATGCCTGTCTGGGCCAAAGTTGGGCTCGGAGGTTTCTGTTACGAATGTTTGTCTTGCTAACCTTGGGGATGAACCCTCAAGGCTCCTGAAATCTAAACAGAGATTGCCTTCAAGTCAAGGCACAAGCAGCACAGGCAGTTCTGCAGGGCAGGAATTGCTGACTTTGGCCGTTGAGTGAGAAGAGAGGAAGAGATGATGAAGAATAATTAATTGGCCTGAAAAAGATGTAATTTCTTAACCTTATCAGAAGTGCAGTTACCCCGGTGTTTCAGTGGGGAGGCTTTACAGTTTTGTTCTTGTACAAATCACGGTTGCTGCTTTCATTTTGCTTTTCCTAAACTTACTATGCCTGTCAGCGTGGACCCCGAGAACCTGCAGCACCAATATTTTCCACGGAATCCCCTGGTGGTTGTAAGGGGTTGAGGCGGCCCTGCTGAGTTACAGGTTCGGGGTACAGGAACAGTCACCAGACCAACAGCTTTTGCGATCGATAATTGAAATAACGGTACAGTAACAAACAGTCAGTAATACAGTTATCCAGGTCAGAACAGCAGCAAATCCGATAATTCACCAATACTGAGCTAAATTTCATGGCCAGGCGCACAGAGGCCTGCGGTTCTCTCTGGTGTGCGCGGGGCCCAGAAATACTGTCTAAAGCAGTGCACAGGACTTGGATTATTTTGAGGATTTTTAGGCTCCGTAACCTCTCCCACACTTGTTTTATGATGTTAACGATGCTCTGATATGCTATACTAAGAAAACAAACCTTCGTGTACTAACTGTGGTCTTTTTGTCCTTGTGTTTTAGCTGGAAGAGGAGAGATCAGTACTCAACAACCAGTTATTAGAGATGAAAAAGAGGTAAGATATTTTTTCTGATGTGTGTTGAACTACACAGTTCTGCAGAAAATTTCAGAGAATGTGTCACAAAAACTGTTAAGAAAACGGTTCTTTTATGTTGTATCATAGTCAAAAGTGCTGAAGTTGTTACACATGTTAGATTGTGGCATCTTCCACGTTTTCTTCATTAAAAGCAAGAAGGAAATGTAGCTGTATTAATGTAAGCAGTGGTATTCACCATTTCCTCTTAGTTGTGCACCTCCTGCATTGTAGTAGTTCTCTTCATTTTCGTGACCAATTTAGTGTTCGGTTTTAGTCTACTCTGGAATGTTGGATTGTCCGAGTCTGATAGAAATGCGGGTGTACAGACCTGACCCATCAAGGTCTTCAGGAATCATGGAAAAATATAGCGATGCTAAGGATTGTTATTTAAAAAAAAAAGAAAGAAAAAAAAAAAGCAGCCGTTATTGAGCATTGATTGTTCTCGTAATTTGGGGATCTGGAGCTCACTGTGGCAGGAGTTATTGCAGTTCATTCAGCACTGGTTTTAAATACCAGGAGATTTGTCCTGGGTGACTGGGGCATCCGTTTGTGCTGTTCAATAAATCGTCCCAAGTTGCAAAGTTGACTGTCTTTCTGCGAGATGGGTATGAAAAGCTAATTGGCAAAGTGCCACGATGTCGTTAGGAAAACGTGGGCTTTTCAAAAGTAGTTACATAAATCCTTAGAAAAAAACACAGCTCTCCATGACACCAAATGTGTTCCAGGAAAAACAACCCCTGTGAAATTTCCTGAATTTATAATGGTCCCAGCAAGGAGCAGTGAGTGGCACTTTGTGCCCATCCTGAGCTACTCAGTGTTAGACACTGATCCCGTTTTTATCCCCCAATAGTCATGATCTGGGAGGTGGGTCGTGCTCTGTTGTGCCTCACGCTCTCCCAAAGGACAGCAGGCACCTGGCGTGTTGCACAAGCTAAAGCTTCCTCAGAGAATTGAGAGTTTGCTCAGTTGCTGTGCAGAGAGGCGAGCAAAGAGCTGAACCTCCAGCTTTAACCACCCTTTCGCTGCACAGAATAGCACGAGTGTAAGTTTTATTATTTTAAGATGGAGAACATACAGAGAGAAATCTTCAGCTGGTGTAAAGAGCATTTGACATCCACAGTAATTAATGCATTTACAGCAACTGAGGATCGTCTCCGGCATATTTGCTGTGGAGAAAGGGAGGAAAAAGGAGGATATTAGTGCTGCTGACGGCTTAGAATGCTGTTTATAGCCTGTTATTTAACGTGTTTTAAAGCGTGGATTTTCAATAGAGTGACTCCAGGAAGTTGAAGAAAGGAAGGAGGGAGGGGGGACCCAAGATTCCTTCAGTACTTTCAGCAGTTCTATTTTGAAGCGTACATTTTAAAAGACAAATTCTTTAGTAAGTCATTAAAAAAAAAAAAAAAAAGCATGTGGCTCTGCTTTTTCTTCTCCTGTTTTTTCTCCATGCGAGCTGCCTGAAATAATCTAGATAATTATAAACCATTAAAGTGAATTTTAACATTAGTGGGTTACACCGAGATGCCCAAGGTTGTGACTGGTTAATGATGTTCCTCAGCAGTATTGAATAAACTCCAACAGAAAGGATTAAACCAGTGACAGAAACAGTCGACCCCACCGAGGCAGACCGTAGGCTACTAGGGCTCAGAATAGACCAGCATGTTACATTATTCACTAACCAGGAAAAGCTAGGCTGAATGAAGAGCTAATTAAATAAAAAAGTGTCTCTAAATCCCCAAATTCCACTGAAGTTGGCGATGAGACAAGCGATGATTTCTTCCTTTTGTCTTAAGAATTGGAGAGACGGAAGAAGAGACATCTTTTTGTTTCAGTGAGGTCAAACCCGTAGCGGTGGTTTTCTCACCTTCCTTCCACCCACCGGAATTCTCTTCCTTTATTTTAACAACTCCCTCTGTGAAATGGTCCCATGAGGAGCGGCAGGAGTTGGATGTTTAGGAATCTGAGGGGGTTCTGTGTTACCTCGGCTCGTGTAGGTTCATTGTGGGTTGCTAACTGTCTTACTGTCTTTGAGCGTGCACTATTGATCGAGACTCATCTCATTCCTCTTCTTCCCTTTCCTGCCCTTGCTTCCTTTGCTATATCTGTGTGTCTTTAATGGTAAGACTCAAGAAAGTCTATCCACGTTACAATAAATAATTTTTTTTTTTTTTTTTTTAAGTAAAGTTGTTGTACATATTTTGGCTGCCTTTGTCCCTTGGTGTCTTGCTTTTGTTTTGTAAAATACTCAGCAATATATATATATATATATATAAAATATATATAAAAAGAAGTCTATATTTTTTACCAAGACAAAAAAAAAAAG